>LWMJ02000900.1:0-19789 GCA_001693035.2 Taenia asiatica
TGTTCCTTGCATGCATTTTAAGCTGTAGACTGGCTGTGAAAGTCGATTCGCACTAAAGGAAGAGGATGAATAGTCAACTACATTATGCTATGACACTGTGACCAACATCCAAGCTAACTGAACTTTGATGGTGATAGTGATGCTGAACGCTGGTGCAGGAGATGGGCTCTAAGTCGTAGCATCGGCGCAGCAATGCTCGTCCTTTTGTAAGATCTCTTTTTCAAAGGCAGTGTTTAGCCTTACGGCTCCGGTAAAATTGTGCCAAAGTCTCTTACAACTAACCTCCAATGTTCCAGATGCACTGTCGACATGATTGTCAAAGAACTTTAGGAGATCTACAACTGCACTGTTTCTGCGGGACAGTAGTGCACTTTCTGCAGCTAACTAGTTTCCGTTTTGAGAAAGAAAGTGTAAGAAAATATTTGACGCAAATACCACAATATTTCATGGCTCGTCATGTCAGTAATGTTTTGCCATTTTACACATTCGCATTCGCACAGAACCTGCTTGAATATTGTGAAACACATAACCATTGCGATTACTTCTTATCACTTTTATCTACTGCTCTATTTTCGGAAGCTGACGTGAGGGGAAATGGAGGAAAAATTTGATAGATGGGAAAGAGTGGGGGTGGAAATGGGTTGAAGAAGTAGTTGGAATCTAGAATTACAAACTGTTTCTACAGCTAAAGTTCCTTGTTTTGTTGTTCTTCTCATCACTCATCCATCTATGCTTGAGATATTTTGCTCTGGGTCCTGTGTCCAACCGGTCGGTCGATCGTCTTCATGATAAGGTGATTACAACACCGGCTAGTTATAGTCGTCACCCTTGATTGATTGAATGGTGCAATTTCCAACACGAAGTAGAGGCAAGTAATAAGTTCAAGACAAAATATTGAAATTATTCGCGATGAAACCGCTCAATTTTATACATTAACAAGCAGGGGAGATAAAGCAAGTGCCACAGCCTAGTTTTTTTTATTTCTAGGAATAAATTACCTTTGTACGAATGCTTTTCTCAACTCATTTACATTAAGAACCGTCGAAGGCGATCATTATGCCGATTTCACTGTTTCTATGCATTAAAGTGAATGCTCAAAATAACATTTTTTCATATTAGACCGACGTCAGCCCATTCCCTTTCGCAATTACCTCGCTCCCTCGAGGTAAAACACTCTCTCGTTCCACATTCCATCATCGAGGCGCCAAAACCTACTTTATTTTTGCACCTGCAGTAAGTCAGGAAAGCTGTATCTGCCTTCAGTTCGATTTGATTATTTGCCATCAAATTATTTAGAGCGATCCGCGTTGATAACCATTACCCAATGAAGCGAAATGTGGGCAGAGCAGTTATGAGATAAAGCACATGATATCTTGACTTCGCTCAAATATCTAATCATCTCGATTCACTGCTGGTATTTTGAGAACTGACGAATTCACCCTTTTTTAATACTTTATTCTCAGCATTCAAGAACTGCATTCCATTGTTGCGGTGGTGCCCATGCTTAAGCATGGCTACAGTGCAACGCTGAAACGCCATCTCGTATGCTGGTTTAATTGCGCAAGTGTTACTGAGTAGCATTCAATAAAGCCGATATTCGGCTCCGAAAACTAGCAACACAAAGATGTTGAGAGCTGGAGGGATGCAGCGCATGGTGGAGATGACCAAAAATAACCCATTGCCGGGATTCAATTTGTGCACCTCAATGAGCATACGACATTCGTTCTATCCTCGATTTTGGTCGCCATCAGCCTCAATAACATACACCTACTTTATTCGGGTTAGCTTTTTGCTACATTCCACCGTCAGTGGACATTGCCACCTACATCAGCTATCGGTATTGCTTCCTTTCCCTTAGCCTTTATTCTAACACATCTTTACCTATCTGCCCTCTTCTTTGCCTTCCTCAGCATGCACAGCACTCATTTCCTCGAAGCCTGCATAAGCTTTGGTAGATTTAATTTGTTTTAGCGCATCGTCACAAATCACCATAGGGCATCAAATCATAAGGGATGCATGGTTTGGAAGAGCTCAAGTCTGCTTGGAATTTGCAGGGTGTATCCTCCTGCATAATTCTTTATTGAGTAGTTTAAGGGCAAGCAATGTCACGAAGAAGAAGATTACAAAAAGCGTCGACTGTTGTTGTTGACCCACGAATAGCGATCAAACAGCTTCATTTCATGAACATGACAGCACTTCGTTAAGTGATTTCATATTAGTGCTGAAAGTCTCTAACTTCCACATTCAGAGCCCTTGCAATGAGCAACAACTCGTTCACGACGTAACATTAACTCATTAGTTTGCAGTGTTGTTCTCTGCTCAACGAAGCGTGTTGGGTTGAGCATGTGACTTCATTATTTTACCACGGTGGTCCGGTAAGTCAGTAACCTGATTTATTCTGCTAAGATGATTGTTGAGGTGCGCGTAGTTGTGCTCCGTAATCCTATAGATCATCCGAGGTCTTATAACTTATCGCAACTAACTTCGTGACTCCAGAGCCACAAGCAGACTGTACCCAAAACCGCCATCAATGGCAATAGCAAAAAAGAGTCTCCAGTTCCCATCACTTGGTGCCGTATGCAGCATTCATTCGACTTATTATTTATGCATTTTACTCATTTAGACACTTCCTTTTTCTACACCTACGCAATGGCACCACTGCCGCATTACTGCCTCTGTTGATGTAATACGCTAACACTTGCCACCATTCCGGCCTGCCATCTCTGTCTTGCCGCAAGGCAAGGGCTGCCTTAATGCGAATCAGAGCTTATTTTCAGTTGATCCCTCTGGATGATGTCTTCCATCATGACAACCAAATCACCGAATTCATTGGAGAGGTGTTCCGAGTTTTATCCCCACTATCGATAGTCAAAGCTTATTTTAAAGCTGGCTGTTGTTGCCCTTATTTGAAAACAGCGCTGTCGAATTAACACCTATCACCGTAAACAATGAGCCGGTGGGTCGGTTAAGCCTTCGCAACAATATGCTGACTTACATAAATGGCAAGTATAGCACAGAATTTATTTAGAGGCAGTATAAATGGGAACAACATTTTTCGAGTTTGGGCTCAAAGCAGCACAAAAATCAATGACACAATTAACTTTTAATTTTACCGTATATTATAAAATGACCCCCTCAGCAGTCCAATGCTTTCGTACACCATTTAGCTGACAATATCAAGCCTTGATAATTCGCGATTCTCACGCATACGCATTATCGTGTATAGGCGCGTGCATTAACGCATCGACACCTGATCTACTTCACCAATAATGAAACAGGGAATCATGTATTCTTAGCAGTCCTTTAAGCAAAGTGCTGCATCAATGCAGCATTGAACAGAGCACCAAAACTTCCCCCAGGTTGAAAAAGGCATACCACGCAGACAGGATGCATGCATCTGCATTCACCGTGGAGAGAAAATTGGACCACTACCGTGGCTTGGAAGTCAGCCCACCCAGCGACGGCAAAAATAGTCGACTAAGTGCTCGTTACCGAAACTGGGAGTTATACAAGCAACATAGCCGCTAGCCCTTCAAGCATCTTGTCAGGCGTTCCATTTTCAATCGCCTGCGTCAGCCATCGCAAGTCAGATAGCGCTAAAAGTAAACACCCACTATCCAGCCGAGGAACTACGCAACCACGGGCTCGAGTAAAGGGGTGGTGTGCACCAAGCTGCCTGAGTCAGGCGACAAGTCGTTACGAGTGTGCAATGCGAGGGCAGCCAAACATGGGCATGACGTCATTTTTACGTCAATGATTTGATTGGTTTATGCCATCCAATAAGAAGTCGCTTTTGGTCTCCACTTCCCTTGTAATTTTCGACCCTTCGTTAGAGCTGCTGACTTATCAATCAAATTGTGAAAACAAATACTGTCTGAGGCACCCTATGAATGGCAAAACACATGAACTATGTTATCAAGTTCATTTTGGAACTTACTGTTGGGGGAGAAAAATTATTCTGCACCGTAGACTTGCTCGCATTCGTTGGGCCGTAAAATGAAATGGCCTTTATCTTCTTTAGCTACATCGATATTTAACTCATTGATGTGGATCACTTCTTTTAACTAGTCCATGCTGATTTTTCGTGACCTTGGGTCCCGAGCAATCCCATTCCATCCTGGTTAAATTCTGCAACCAAAATAATTTGGCATTTCTTCTTGCAACCTTTCCTCGGTAATGGCATAAATAACGTACTTGGTTGTTTGTCTCCCATTCAAACGTCTTTGCAGCTCAATCCGCATCGTCAACCTGCAGCAAACTGCCTGGTTCTTTGCTCTAGGCACTTTGTTTATGCTCAGCGGATTTCTTTGATTAGGTCGGCCGCGCTACCACGTTTACTAGCCACTTTCATTTGGACCATTTGCGCACTTTTGTGCCTTCTGGCGTCTGCTGAGCATCACGCTTTTGCTGCATAAACATCGCGTAAGTCACCAGCGTTTTGGTGCAGATCGCCTAGAGGATTGCCCACCAACGTAACATGCTCCCTACCACCTCTCATATGCAGCACATGGCTAACTTATTTCATATTGACTGTATTGCTGCAAAGTGGTGTCATATTGGCACTTGGCGTACTGGGAGAAAACCCTGCGAATGCCGTCATGTTTTGCTAACGCTACATCCAAGCATGACATGCAGCGTGTCGTCAGGACCTCAGCATATGCAGCTTACTTGTCAAGGCAACCGTCCGTACTTCCAATCACGGGGTCCCCTTGGTGTTGGTGATCGTGGACACCTGATGGACTGGAAAAATAATGACCATGGGCGACCTATTCTGAAGTGTCTGATTTGGTCATCAATATTCTGCTCATTCGGTAAAAGAAATTAGACTGATTTTATTGAGTAGCCATGTACATAGCGTAACAGTAAAATTTCAGGGCAGTAATCGCATTTTCTGACCATTTCTAGCTTTGTCGGGTGACTGCTAACCAAGGGCATTTACAATGCCAGTTAAACACAGGCAAAGACCATTCCTAGCACCATCTACGTGTAAGGAATTTTTATAATTATAAAAGCGTGGTGAGTAAAGCACGGTCACCTTCAAATACGCAACCAACTTTGCTACTGCCTTAGTAAAATTGGTGGTGACACCGAGGTTAAAAACACTATTTGCAGGCGGTAGTGAACTATAGCCGGGCAAGCGCTGAGGTATAATATGTGACTTTACATAAAGCTGACAGTTAACTAGTTCCTTTTGCAACGTACACCAAAATAAATCCAATGTGCAATACGTAAATATAAGTAACGTGATGGGAATTAGGATATGTTTCAAAAGTACTGTTATGAAGATCTTGTTAGTTCCTGGTTGGGGACTACGAATGGATGAAATGAGCTTTGTTTACTTCGTTAATCTATTTTTGTCACTCAAGTAGCTCACTCTGCGAAAGTTAAAATTTAGCTTGGCTTTAAGGAAAGCAAAAATGTAATAAAATAGCACACTTCTTCCATAAAGATTGCAGCCTTTACTATGTGGATTGCCTTTTAGTGGCTGTAAGAGCAAATCAAGTTAGCAATACCTGTGGATGTGTAAAGTGAAGAACAGAAGCACATCAAAAGGTGCGCTAGCGTGGAGCCGAACCCGAATCAACTGCTTGCAAGGCGCTTGGGAGGCGTAACATCACAGAAGACCTACACAAATTGCATCTGTCCCAACCACTGCCTCTATTGACTGCTGTTTTCGTTTTCACCCATCTGACGCATCTTTGTGCTGACTATTCACACCATCCTGTTAGTCTGTTAGAAGCCAGGACTCCCTTCTCTGTGCTTCCACAGACAACAAATCATCTAACGCTTAAGTGGTAGATTGATCTGGGACGAAGCGTTGTGTTCAAGGTAAGATAGATCCCGCTGTTTCCAAGGTTATGATAGCTGTGTCTATTCGGTGGTAGTTGTGAACCAGGTAAATTAAACGCATCACTATCTTCCTATTTTTCTTACCATTTGGGCGCATAAGTGCCAGTGGCATGCGGTTGTTTCGAATCAGGAGTTAAATTTAACCAAAATTATGTGTTACATGAATAAATAGTTCAAGGCTTTATAATTTTAGATCAGACTAGTATAGGCTAGCCTGGATTTGAAGAAGTCATATCATCTGGAATCTTATCTTATTTTAGCATATTTTGGCTTGCATCACCAAACATTTTCCATTTCTCTCTTTCTTCCTACCGCCTCACCTTGTCACTCAACACCTCAGCTTAGCTCCTTCCCTTACTTCTCTACTTAGTTCTTTAAGGGCAAAGGTAAGCACATTGATCCCACTTTGTAGCCCTATCTTCCCAAATCATTTCCCCTTTCTCTTTTTGCTCCTTATAGGCAGTACCTCCACCAGGCACTCCATACGTCTTTAACTATCCACATCTGCTTCTTCCTCTCCACCCGATTTTGTGTGTGCGGATGTGGGTGTGTCACTGCACATTCCTTTCTCTTGCTTCTTAAGAGATTCACCATAGTTGGTGCCACTGCACAGCGTTTCAGTAGCAACAGTATTTGCCCTTAAAACAGCAGCACTAATGTAGCGAAAACCGATACCAGTGACTCTTGTCTCCAATTTAGCATTTTGCCATTGCTTCTTCTTTCCCACCTTGCACTTGCCACCGAGCTAGTTGATCCTGTGTGCTTGCAAGTCATGCAATGTGCTATCCTTTTTCTTCCACTAAACAGTAATTTCACCCTTTTTTGTCCAGCAAGTTACTATGTAATCGCTCTCCTTCCTACCCTACCCAATGACAACTACCTTGAATCAAGCATGTACTTATCCATGTGCCCGTCCATGCACGGGTTTTTGCTCTGGCACGAGTCGAGGCAATTCTGTCAAATAACTGTTTGGCAGTATGCTCCTAAATTAAATTGTCTGTATTTCTGTTCACGTTTTAGAGCTTTGTTTTATCCGTTTGTTTACCTTTTCTTCCATCGAGTCGTCGGTTTTTCCTTCTTCCTACCGTTTAATATGGTACCTGTGCCCAAATCTCTTTCGTCATACTCTCTACAGCACTGTGCTTTTTTCGAGGGTCAACTTCTTTTTCATCTCCTCTCCTTCATTCCTCTCAATCCAAACCCTTTATTTACGAATACGTCAGTGCCTGCTTAAAGTCAACTATATATCAACCAAATATGCTAAGAACGCGTGTCACGTCATTTCAAGCTGCAGGATGGCTTCTCGGATGCGAAGCCGTACCAGTAGAATGGCGAACATATCTTGAAGAGGTGCGACTTCGAGCATCTAGCAAGGGTGGCAATATGGGATCCCCTGCGTTAACTCATTTTAAACTTCACATCAATTCAATCTAATTGTTCGGCCCTCCAACAATCTCTATCTTACATTGCTTGTGCTAAATCTCTATGTAGCTCTTCTTCTATCTACCTCCGACCCCTATCTCTCATTCAATCTACAAACCTACTGTTCCTTTATCGATTTAAAATGTACATTAAATGATACACAGCTAATAGACACGTAGCTTTCAGCGGGTGCATATTTAATCAAGAAGTGGACTTTATATGCCCCACAGATTAAATTCCCCCCAAAACATAGCCTCCGCGCCTAGCTTCGTTCATGATGTCATCATTAAAGAATGTCTTTATCGAATTAATCAATTCTTTGCAAGTGAATAGGAATCAAAGTCGAAAAGTGATTTTATGCCCAGGGTGTCAGTAAGAATAAAAACTAAATGTGGAAAGCTGTTTAACTAAACGCACTCCCTTTTAATGCAATTCATTCTATGTCCACATACTAACCCCGAAATTTGCTGCTACTGAAGTTTAGATAAAAATTAGACGTGATGGCATTCGCTTGAAATTCTCAACACCACATTTGTATAGATGGGACGCTTCACCCATCAAGGCGACATTACATTACCTAGCTTAACGGGCGCGATTGCAGTGATTACTAAGCTTTGCATGTTAGAGGCTAATATGGTGTGAAGTTGAGTTTGCTTAGCGTAATATCAGAACTGCCTCACAACACCCATAGCTGTTTCTGATTATACGGTCTCAGATCTGATAAGTTGACAGAGCAACCACCATCCTTGCCTGCACGAAGGCGAAGCTTGTTGTAAGCTGTTCGCCTAAGGTTGCATTCACTTACTTCCTCTTGAGCAGACTCTTTTGCTTAGCCGTTTTAACAAAATTCAGATTATTGCCTCAAGATAGGCTATGCAATCACCAGTATAACCTTAAAATCTACTAAAACTTGTCAGTAAAATTTGTAGAATAGGAGACTAGCCCAATAACCTAACATTAACTGCCCTTCTGATTTCTGTAGCTTGCTTATGTAAAGGCCCATGTCCACCTTAAAGACCTCGGCACAGATGCTTTCTCGCAAGTCATTAAAATCTCTTAGCACTTTAAGCATTACACCCAGCATTGAAAACTTTTGGTTTGGCCTCTGAAATACAGCATGACTTTGCTGCATGGGTTCGATTGAAAAGAAATTCAATGCCATGACTTAGTATGCATCCCAAATTCTAAAAATGAAGAACGGCATTGCTGGCATGTTGACTGCAATTGAACTCACGCAGGAAGGGTACGAAATTTGAGGTGGTACATATGCCTAATCGTCGCTTAAAGCTCGGACAATTTCTATTTTAGCAGTGGCAAAGGGGGCGATTCTCCATCCTATTTAATAACGCAGGACCCTTCTAGAAGGGTAACTCCCAAAGCTAAGTGCTGCACCATAGTACAAGGACCCCATTAATATCTTCTAAATGGGTTGATGAAATACAACCCAAAGGGTTTGACAATAAACACACAGAGGCTTGGAATGCGGTTGAATAATCAGCATTGCATACAGTTCCGTTAAAAATCGCCGCGCCGCAAGTTGTACAATTAAAGGCTTCACGTGCTCAACAAAAGAGGGTCTGCGCAGAACTTTGAAGCCGGTGCATGTTTACTGACTATAGACACGAAAATCCTCAATTATAGGACAAGATACCCGAATGCATTCGAACCGAACTCAAAAAGAGCAAAGGAGGATTGGTTTCAAGGAGGCGGAAGTGGATTTCGCCCTCTTGTGTTTTACTTAGTGAATATCTAATGCGTTTCGCCTTTTATGGCTACATCTAACAACCCAACACTTATTTTTAAATTATTTGCTGCTAAATATACGTAAGTAGTAGTAACAAGTGAACAGAATTTGGAAATACGGTTGTAGCCTTTAGGGGATGTTTAAAGCAAAATTAGTTTATTTCAGCTTTAATGAGATGGTCGTCATGCATAGTATTGTTTTGGGCCCGACTATACAACTCAGGAACTAAGGTTGACCATTCTTCCCGTTCGCCAAAATTCTAGTGCATTTTCCAAAAAATTGCCATCTGAGTCAATCATAAGTACACGTTCTTCTGCGACTCAAAACCGAAAGCTCGAAACGATTATAAATGTCAATTTGCTATTAAAAAACCCGTTGGAGTACTGAGCCACATCCTCCGACTAATCAAGGCTGGTTTGCATGGGTTAAATGTTTCCTTTTACAAGCGCTCGTATAAATCTATGCTGTTCAAATCCTATTCCGGCTAACTCCTTTGCGTTCTTCAAAGCTTCGCTTGTCCATGCGTTATGCGGTGCACAAAACTATGATCAGAACTGGTTGTTTTTAACATACCTAGATTGACGGCTTGCCCGGTTTAATAGAAGAATCTAAACAGTGAGTAAGCATTTATTCCGCACTCCTTAATTCACTTGTGTGCGTAATTTTAATATTATCACATCTGGCATCCAGTGTGAATCACATGGAAGGGGAAAACTATGTTTGGTCCCTTCGAGTGTGCTATTTTAAAAGGGAATCAAATTCCTTTTATCAAGCCATTTCCTTATAGTATACGCAGCCATAATATTAGGTGGGTAGGCAATTGAATCGGTTCAGGAGCAGACGGAAGAAAGAGGGAAAGAAGCGAAGAACGCTGCACCACAGCTTCATGCCTGCGACTTCTCATCTCTTCGCCCCTGTCTCAATCAATCTCTTGTCTCATTCAGCTAAAGATTAATGACACACAGCTCCTTCTGAAGGAACGCATGGACCACTGCTGCCACTTGTAATGCAAGAAGACAATGTTTGCAGGTATTAACAAAAGGGGAGCAGCAGATTTGCATCTTTGGCACACTAATTGGGTCGCAGATTTCCTAAATTAGTTCCCTATCCTGCACTACACTTGCTGTGCATAACTTGCCTTGCACTTCTCTCACGTGCTTTCATATTTACCAAATAAGTAGCACCGATAGACCTACTGACACATTATAACTTGCTCAATATTTATACCCCGCCGTTGTCGCACTGCAGCACGGTGCTTAAGACTAGGCCTAACTAAATCTGACCGGATTGGACTGGGTTGGAACGCACAAGATGAGCCACCCTGACTAGATTATGACGAACGCAGGTCAAATAAGAAAAAAGAGGGTATACAGGGCTATCTGACCTATCGTGCATGCCTCATCCACATAGGCGCTTTACCCGTTACCACTAAAGTCCAACCCAACACTTTATTCTGACCCACCAAAACAACTTAACATGAATTCATGCCATGTGAATGAGGTTTCTCTTTCAATCTTTCTAGCAGATGTTGGGGATCAAGGTGTACACATAAGAAGTGGGTCTGATGACTTCCAAAAATGAGTGAAGGGGAACCCTTCTGTCAAAGCCGCCTTGCTCATGCCATGCTCCATGCTTTGCACCCCACTACGTTCAATAGGCTCCCATAGATTACGACTTGCATTATATCTCACTGCTTATACCCCGCGCATTCAATTTAATCGGAACAGGGGACTGGTTTTCTCACAATCCATTTCTTACCTTTATTTTTCTACCTTTGTGCCACAAAACAACTGGCTCCTCTGCCCCTTACGCTTCTCTCAGCTTCCCCTCTTAACTCATCGTCTGTTAGCGCCTTCTTTTTAATTTCATGTTCGTCCCTCTACTAGCTTTAATCTCGGTTATGACTTGTTGAAATAATGTGACTATTCATAACCTGAATCAAACTAGCACAGACCAGACTGGGCCTCACTTAACCACACCCTACCCAAAACCCAATCTTCTTTTGGTACAGCTTAGATTGGAGCACAATTATTTTTAAATTTCTAGCTTTCTTTATGTCACTTTAGTTTGTCAAACACCAGTTTGTCATAATCCCATCTCCTACTTTCGCCACTGCTCCTACTTCTTGCTTTGTAATTTGTAGGCCGCTCGAATCCCTGCCTACTTATCTCACTGCTCGATGCTTTTTTCCCTTTACAGAGAGTCCCTCTACCTGGCTCTGCATAATAACGGATACGAATGTGTGCTTCTAGCTCTGGACTGCCTGCTCCGGCTCCACAATATATCAGCGTCTGTCTGCCTATTTTCACAGGTTTGTGTGTGTAGCCTTTCCTACACTTATTTTAGTACTTTCAAAGTGTCACCTATATTGGCGTTTTAAGAAAACAAATAGAAACGTGTTTGCTTGAGCGCTTGCATGTTTGTGGGTGCGAAAACAAGTTCATCTCATCCTCTCCCCCTAACTTATCCGTCTAGCCCATCAAATCGACAGTTCTGTTCTAATTAAAGTAGGAGCTCCTCAAATTTTTTGTATGGCAGCTAGCTCGTTGTCCCTTTGGCCTCAAATTCCACACTCTGTCAACAATCTATCAACTACCGACTCACTTCACTCCATTCAGCCACTGTTCTCCTGCTTCTCTTCTACTTCTCTTATTTTGAGTTAAAATGGATCCACCACATAAAACTAGCAAAAGCTCTCACACCACTTTGTCCCCTACAAGACGCAATGCGTACGAACAGATAGAGCGTAGTGGGCGGCAATGAAGACAAACACTCACTGAAGATGCGTTGAAGTGGGACATGGGAAATAGGCGCAAACATGGGGGCTCCCACTTACCCATTTCGAAGAGGCTACCACATCCTCGTATGTGTGCAACTTGACCCCTAATATCCGTGAAAAAGAAGACCCTAATTCATACTGCAGGAGTTGTGTGGAGTTAGTTAGACGGGTAGATTTGAATTTCAACACAAAAGGTGCCTTTGTGGAAGAGAGTTCAGCAAGTAATCTCTGATGCGTATGACTCTTCAAATGCTTAAAATAACTGTTATTTTGCAGTACAATAGGCGATGGTGGTCTATGCTCTTTTTCGCGGAAGCTAAGTTAACTGAATGCCCAGTTGATTTAGACAAGGATATGGCTGAGACAGAGGTGCAGACATGAGAGGCATCTGCAATGGAAGGAGTTAGGGCAGGGACGGAGCAAAGAGGATGGGAAAGGGGCATTGTGGGATGTCTTAGCACAGTGGTATGGTTCACCGCGCCTTAGTCCTTTTCATCTTTTTCCGATCTACTTATAAATTGATTCCCAACCCACTCATTTGGCTGTATGACTCAGTAAGACATGAAGAAATTGACTCAGAGGAGGAGATTTAAATTATTTTAATGACATACTCAAAGAGACCAATCAGAGATTTTCCCTTGTGTTTGATCTGCACGGAATGCTCTAGTAGCAACATTGAATTGACACAAGCAAATAAAAAGGGTGGAAGGAAAGGGGTTGGAAGCATATCTTAACCCCATTTTCCAAGATTTTTGCCTGTTTTGGACCCCAGATGTCTCTGAAACGGCAAGTAAAGAGGCTTTTTTTTACGGGAGATGGACGCGGCTGCGATGGAAGTGAAAGAGCAGAAGAAGACCGCAGGCAAGAAAAACAAAGTGGGATGGGGACAAGGACGAATAATGGATTGGTAAGAACGATAACGCGTCGAGGCAAGATGAGTGATCGCAGATGATACAGCACGTAGATGGGCATGTCTTACGATTTGTTGTGTGATAGACCCATCCGAATCTGACGCGGGTGAATCGATTGGTGGCACGCCCTGCGTGGTGTCTCTCAGTACCGTCTAGTGTGAGCTTTGGGCAGTATCTCCTGTAAGTAGTTTTGTAGGAGCAGACACCACTTGTCCTTGCGCTTTTCCACCTTAAGTGAATGCTTTGCATCACAGTGCGTGCAAAGTAGGCAAGAGGGTAATTAAAAAGGGTCGCTGACACTTATGTGCTTTGAGTTAAATGCACTGCTTCCTTGCGACTTCTTATCCTCGGCTTTTCAGTCCACATTTTTGGGAAGGACTCCTATTGATTTCCTTGGAACTGGCGAAGGTGCGTTTCCGCTGATTTTTCCGAATCGCATGCCAGGCCAATCCTTGCCTTGCTCTAGGCAGGACAATAGCGGTCATTAAATCCCTCTATCATAGGCAGAACAGCATGATTTTTCCGCTGAGTGTGATGAAATGACAGCCATGTGAGGGGCGGCGACGAGAGACTTACAGAAGGCTAAAAGAGCCCGAGCACTAACCCGCTTTCTGAGCCCTCATTATAAGAGGATCTGATTGACTTAGAGGTTTTGATCATGCGATTGACCGGTAGTAACTCATTAGACCCGTTAATTGAAGCAGTGCAAAGGAGAATAAAATGATAGAAAGTTAGCTGCAGTTTCTTATGAACCAGATGTGCAAACATTCATTTTTTAGTGAAAAATTTGAAAACTCTTTTATATGGTAAGTAGACTTAGCAAATAGTGTGATTTATAACGAACAGTAAAACATTGGTGTTAGTACAATTGCGTTTGCACATGGCTAATTCTCTGGTTGTCAACGGAGGCAAGGGGAGACCTGTCCTCTACCAATATTCGTACCATTGTCTGGGGTAAGCAACTCCGCCAAGGCTCGAAAAGGGGAGGCAAAACTGTGATGAGTTGGTAAAAATGCTAAGATTCTAACCTTCTTCATCACTTCTTCGTACTTAAGGCCTCTCAGTTCTTTTAGGGTGACAATAGGATCAACTTTACATGTGCCAGAAAAATCAAGGCGCAGAGAGTGACAATGTGCACAAATGGTCGACTAAGTGCCCGCTACCGAAACCGGGAGCTAAACGAGCATCATAGCCCCTAGCCATTCAAGCATCTTGTCAGGCGTTCTCTTTTCAATCGCTTGCGTCAGCCACCGCGACGTAGATAGCGCTAAAAGTAAACACCAACGATTCAGCCGAGGAACTACGTAACCACAGGTCCGAGTAAAGGGATGGTGTGCATCAGGCGTTCTTAGTCAGGCGACGAGTCGTGACGAGCCTCATGTGGAAGCAGCCAAATATGGGCATGACGTCATTTTGAAGTCAAGGATTTGATTGGTCCATGCCATCCAATAAGGAGCCACGTTTGGTCTCCATTTTAACTAGTTATCCGCCATGGGGGCATTCCAAATCTCGACAAGTTGTCATTGTAATTTGCGGCCCCCGTTGGAGCTTCTGACTTATCAATCAGGTGCTCAAAAGTGCTTCAAAACAGCAAGGAAGACAACCGTAATATTTTCTGACAACAGTGAATATGCGAAGCGCACAGCTGCAGCAACATTGTGAGTGAAGTTGTAGAGCAGCATTTGGGGCGCACGGACGAGGTCAGAGGCGAGAGTGTAGATAATGAGATATCAGCGTTCATTGGATAGCTCTTCGTTTCTAAAACTGCGTACGTCCGGAGTTGTAAAGATTAGTAAGAAAACAACAGAGATCATCACTTTTAAGTTGCTTCTTGAAAAAACAAAGAAGGCGAAAGGTTTAATTGGTTTCATAAAATATCTAGGCTCAACGTCCCTTGGATGTGTGAAATTGATTGGATAGACCGTTGAAAAATTCAGGTCACGCGTGACATTTTCGTGCTAAAAGCATTAAACAGCTTAAATAATAAAACAAGTTTAAGTCGCCCATCACGTGACTTTTTCCGATGGGCAGAGTTGACCCTATTTCGAGACCCAGAATTTTAGTGCACATTACTCCTTCTCATGTGATTGCCCTGTAGCGGCTTTAGGACTTAGAATAGTTTCCCTTCAATAAATAATAATAACGAACTCCACACCTATGATAGTGCAGCAAGGCTACCTTTAGATGATTCGGATGTTAGATTTGATGAGAGCTCCGAATGATTTAATGCTTAAATAATGCTAGCCATACGCGCAAAATGATTCGCGAACAATCAGCAAAACATATTAAGTATACAATTAGTAAGTTTGCCACAATTCCGACTGTGATCTCTCTATGTCTGCTAGTTTACCTTTACAATATCCAACACATTTTTTTAAAAGCATGAAGTGTACATATTATTGCGAAGCTATTTATATCCCTGCCCCGCGTGTAACCATTCTAGAGGATAAACTACAACCAAGAGCAGAGCCCTTAATCAGATCAGAGGTGAAAATTCGCACTTCCGCCACATCTACCAATAATAACAGCATTTTTCTCATCCAAACTTCCATTTGCGTGGATTTAGTGGATTTAGCATTGCAAAATGACACAAATCAAATCACAAGCTCTGTTCATTCATTGCTGGAAGTAAATCAGACTGCACTAAGCTTTACTAGTGACCGTATTTTACCGCTTCAGGCCCTTGTTCAATGCCAGCATCTATGTTTCCCATTTACATTTACTACCTCAGCCCATCTTAGATCCCACCTGTCAGGTCTTCCATCCCATTTTGCTCTTGGAATAAAGGTAAGCACATCAAATCATTATGAATTTGTAATTTGTATTCCGGCTGAACTTTTCTTGCCGCGTTACCGATGTCTATCTTTTGCCCTTTCAGTCGATCCGTATCCTTGGTCCGTTACGGAAACGCATAAACTGTGCACCTTTCTTCCAGTCATTATTGCAGGCCCACTATAGAACGGGAGCATACGCTTACCCTAGAAGTGGAAGTAGAACGATTCGTCACTATGCAGTTATTTGAAGGGTAAAACAATAATCTGATTTGATACTGCCGACTAAGGTGCTGACAGGACACAATTTTAATTAGCTGATTAGGCATTTCGTTTAGCATTTTTGCAAATCTGCTTTAAAGCTGATGGCCACTTCTTCATACTGACATTGTGAGCACCACCTAGCTGCAAAGCCATTATGACTTTGTACATTCGATGCAATTACCGATTGTTTTATGAGTGAATTGGCACGCACTAGAAAGCAGGATATATGAGTTTCCTCATTTGGGACCATAGATTAACCTCAATTTCTTTTCTCGACACATCATGTGCCCGAGAAATAGGTGCCCTAACAGGGTGGTGTTCTGTCCTCATGCGACTCCTAAGAAGTAGGAGCAGGGATGAATTGCCAGCTGCATTGAGACGATCGTCATGTATAGCATTGCTTTAAGCCTGACCATACAACTTAAGGGCTAAGGTTACCATCCTCCCTGATCGCCAAAGTTTTAGTGCGTTTCCTAAAAATTGCTATCCGAGTTAATTATAAGCAGACGTTCTTCTGCGACTCAGCGTTGAAAGATCTAAACGGTTACAAATGTTAATTCGCTATTGAAATCTTTGTTAGAATGCTAAACCACACCTTCCAACTAGTCAAAGTTTTTCTACATGTGCTTATTGTTGCCTTTTACATGTGCCGGTATAAATGTATGCTGTTTAAATCCCATTTCAACTGACCCCTTTGCTTTTATTAAAGCTCTTCTTATCCATGCGCTATCCAATGCACAAAAACTAGGATCAAAGTTAGTGGTTTATAGCTTGCTAATATTAACAGCTTTCTAATATTAACAGCTTGCTCAGTATAATAGAAGAATAAACGATGAGTAAGCAGTTATTTCGCACCTGGTTTTGATTTATTCTTCTCATCCATGATCCGTTCTTGTAATGTCCGCATTCCTTACTTCATTTGCGTGCATAATTTCAATGTTATCACATCCAGCATACAGCGTAGATCACATGGAAGGAAAATCTATGTTTGCCTCTTCAAATGTGCTATTCTAAAAGAAAATCAAATTTCTTTCGGCAAGCCATTTCCTTATAATTTACATAGTCATATTACTAGGTAAGTGGGCAATTGAATCGGTTTAGGAGTAGGTGGAAGAAAGAGGGAAAGAAAAGAAGAACGTTGCGCAACAGCTCCATGCTTGCGACTTATTACTTCTTCGCCTCTGTCTCAATCATTCTCTTGAATCATTCTTCTAAAGACTAATTATGTTTAGCTCCTATTGAAGGAATGCATGGACCACTGTTACCACTTGTAATGCAAGAAAACAATTTTGCAGACATTAGCTTAGTGGTGAGCATTGGAGTTGCATCCTCGGTACCTCAATAGCGATCTTTGGGGGTGGATTAAAATATGTTCACGATGGCATCTATCAGTCAGCAAATCTAATGCTATGATTTCCATGTCGTGTTATTGGGAAGAATGTATGAACGTCAGTAGGTCGGAAGAAAGCCATCGTGTCGTTGTGCAGTCTACTTATGGGATCATCTGTTTGGGACATACGCGTCATCGGCATTGTTCCGTTACCTTTTACCTATTGAACCCAGATCCACTAAGTTCCGTTCGCAACTTCCAACGCTGACCATGACCAAGAAAAATAACGCATTTAAAGGACCAAAAATTATTTCAATGTGCAAATCATTGACGCATTTAGGCCATAACTGCCATCTGACCCCCTTTTTAGTCAATTATTTGCAATACTTGAGTAGCCTAACACTTGCAGTAGTGTTCTGTTTATTTAGACCATACTGAGAAACGCCGCGGCTCTCCTTTAGGCACTCATCAAATGGAATTTGAGGGAAATGGCGCTGATCCCAGCATTCTTTACAACCCGGCCACCGAGACCACTACCACATTTCTTAGGCATCCACACATAAGTACGTTCGTTCGTTTGTTGGACAGGCTGATAAGATTCCGCACACAACTCACGGAAATGAAACTAATAAATTCTAAAAACTAGCAACACAAAGAACAACTGGTTGTGCGTTTCGCAAGCCTCCTACACATGGGATAATTAGCATTCGAGCAAGAGATGAGAATAAAATCACTGACCAAGGCGCATATGCAAAGGAGAGTTACGGAACAAACCAGTGCGACTTTACGCAGATTAGATGCATGGAATGAAACGACTGGGAAAAGATGATGACAGATGACTCGAGATGACCAAAAGATTAGAGGGATGTGGATGGTTATAATGCGAGAAATTGGGTCTGCAAATAGGACTAGGTTCACATGATGACATCGTACAAAAGGCATTTGGAGGTGTCGAAACTCCAATATAGGAAAACTTTGGTGATACAGGCACATTCGAAGGTGACGCTAAAGTTGTGGTTGTCGAACTTCCTGTAGACTCATTAGCTTTTTCCTTCTGAGCTAGTCTTGCTTCCATTAGCACATTTAGCTAACTCTTTGTGCCCAGCTGCATTACCGCTGTCTTAAATAATCTGCGGGTGCAAGCTGGACTAGTGAGCACCAATTACCTCTTACAATATCATTAAGCATAGTTATGTTAGTAAGTGGCATGCAGAGCAGCGAACGAGCAAATGAAGAGGTTGTGGAATGAATCATATTGCACATGACTGAGGTGTGTGCAACTCTGTGGAGAGAGAGTTACCAAAAGGCACACAGGCAGCGAATAAGATATTGACGGTCTAGCGTAAGCTAATAGCATTTATGCAGTGGGAGGACACGAACTTTCATTTCGTGTACTTTATGTGGGTATATGTGCTAACAACTCAAACGTGGTGCTCCTAATTTATGCGGTGTAAACGTCTCAAAGCGCACATTTGCAGTTGTAGGAGACGGTGCTTGCCTCCACGTGGATAATATTTACTTGCCGCTGCACCAAATAGGTGCTAAAATAACTCAAACTCTTCGTGCTTTGCAAGCGCTGCTAAGGCAGCATAAAAGAAAGGAGAATAAGTAAAACGTGCATTTAGTGGGGAGGGTTGAGCGTTGAATATTGATTAGTACAGCAGGGGAAGGCGTCAGCGAGAGCCTTGCAGAGATGCTCGTCGATTTGGCGCTCCATCGAGGTTATGTCACATCGATCTGGGTAAGTAGATTTGCTGGTGACAAAGGTGGGACGCTGCAAGTTACTGGTTCCCTGCTACTTCCTCTTCTTCTTCCAGACTAAGTTCCGCATGTTTGTGCTATTTCTTACAGTCAGGTCCTACCCCATCAAGTCAAATCCCTTCGCACTGTATTCGACTGAGGCCTATTGTTCCTATATGCCACTATGCTGAATGAGGCAACAGTAAAGGAAGGGGCGCTATCGTTTATGGTGATATTGAATGTTGTGCTCATGATGCGGTCAACGTCCCATCGGAAGAGCCATGAGTGCAAGTACCTTGAAACGCAACTCGTGTTTACTGCCTACTTTGCTTTTGAAATGCAGATTTGGCACAAATGAACATATGGAAATAAAAAAAGCACTGTAGATCGCTACATTAATATTAAATGTGACATTGATATTGTTTTATCTTTTATCTTTGATCAAGTTTGTAAGCTAATACTCAGCTGTGCATCTTGATAGCAGTCATTAGCTAGTCAATGAAGTAGAAGTGACAAGCTTTCTTACCTTTTACTGTAACTCGGTCCTTTTATCTGCTAGAAAGCTGCTTAATGCAAGAATTTGTCTACTGATTTGAATCCAGTCATAAGGCACGAATGGATCTACATTCTCGACCGGTAAACTTGCAGGGTCAATAAACTGCAGGTGCACGGGCATTGGTGTTTTAAGCATGAAATTTTCGTAGAACTACCAAGACTATCGAATATCACTATCAACCTGTCTGGCTGCGCATTTTGTTGCTGAAGGCAAAGGCTCCACGTTAAAACTAACCTTTTCCGATTCCAGCAATTCGATGAATCCCAACAGCGTCGCAGGAATACTCCGCGTGTCTGCTTTGGCCAGCAATTGAGCAAGTTTAAAGACAACAACCGATAGTCTGTCAATTATGACTCGGACCAGTTTATGTAAATGGCCTCTAATGAAATCCTACTCTTTAATAGTGAAACCAAGCTGTTCTT
>LWMJ02000901.1:4043-25575 GCA_001693035.2 Taenia asiatica
GTGATTTGCAAAGCTGTGGACACTCTCCGATACGACCGTCCAAAGAATGCAATATCAAATTCAGTGGTTTGCTGGAAAAATCTAACGAGTAAATCTGACTATTGTGTCCGCATTGACGCTGTGGTTATGGCAATGGTTTGGAGAGTGCCATCGTAGAAGCAATTACTACCGCTGCAGATGGCGGCAACGGAATGGTAGAAACGGGTCAAATAGGATGGTAAAACATGGCTTGAATTCGTCAGTAGGGCTGGCGAGGAGTAGAATTGACGATGCATGATTTGGAGACAACTGCTTTGGAATGCTTGCCTATGAGAAAGGTAAAGTGTTTTGAAAATAATGCAAGAATACTTTATGATGCATGCAAATAGACGGATCTATTTCTGATTGACTCAAAAGCAGCATAAATGCTGATCAAGTGCCAGTGTAAATGCACCCTACCTCTGCCTATGACTGGAATGTAAACAGGCAATAAACCAAGAGTCGATGCCTGCTATTAGATCCAGCTGGCTTACTGTTTCGAGCTTCTATGATGCGCTGATCAATAGTGTAGGGACAAGGGTTGGTCAAGATTAGGAGGCGCCATGTTGAAATGGTAAAGGGCTTTCCCATTCCTCCCTTTGTTTCGTAAGGTGTAATCCATCGTGAGGTCTTGATTCGGAGGCTTTAATTCTACAGCAAAACCATGCCTAGCTGTAGATGCTAATGTGAAGAACCAATAAAGCAAAGGGAGCACCGTAGGCTAGCCACGAAGACATAACTTGCTTCAATGCGTGAAAAGTGATGGTCCATCTTTCCCTCGTAATGTGATAGCAGAGCAGAAAGTGAAGCGCTCCTTCTTTGGCACTAGCATATGTTCTTCAAACACTACTCATACTTCAATCCTTTCATCGTCGTTGACATTAATCTGATTTGCATGCACTTTGGGTTCCTGTACTGGACGCTGCAAAATTACGACAACATTTGGAGAGGAAGTGGATGACACTAACGACGAGTTTACGAATTTGACCACATTACTTGTACATTGCGTCAACAATTGGAAAACGTGCAGTGGTCATGCAATATTTGTTTTTTTGTTCCCAAACTGGCACAGAAGCAGCTTTTAACATTTGCGATCGAACAGCATGACTAATCAGGTCGTGCTCGTGTGTTGACTTCTGGTACTGTTTGGTGTGGGCTTCATCCGATGCTGTGCTTCCCAACACCAAATTAATTCCGTGCGTCACAGTGATTAGAAAAGAGTCAGTGAAGAATAAAAAGAATCACTTGTACAAATGTGCTGTAGGGCGAACACCACGCCTTGTCGAGTATTTATGATTATTTTCCTATTCCCTAATGCTATTCTCTGAGCATGAGCTGGTTGGACAACTAGAAACAGTAGGAGGGGTGCATGGCAAACATGCTTCCACCACTTGCTACGGATCGAACAAAGTCCCGTTTCTAAAGAATACGTTTGCTCTCATGCTTGAACAAATTGTGGCCTTGCACCAGGAACGACAGTGGCAGTGATTGGATCTCTCCAGTAACAAATAATTGGTTGGTTTGGAAAAGGGCAAGAAGTATAGGGGATGAAAAGTAAGGGGTGGAGAGCCACAGTGGTCACTGCCACATTTTGTTGCGCTTATGCTCGCATAGGCTTTGGCGTCATTTAATTTAAAGTGCGCTGCGCACAGAGCTAAGACATGATCATCCCTGCCTTCAGCAGACAGATCATTGAGATAAACCAAAAACTGTTTTGAAAATCAACCACTTCACGATTCTTCTCTTAAGGGTTAAAGGTAGTCCCCGCGCTACCTTCGCCACCCTGTCTTTAGTCTTTTTGCCTGTCGGAATGTTAGCCCATGTGGGTTGTCTAATAAGTCATGCATATAGACTAGTGCGAGATCAATCTGTCTAATCCTTACCTGTGCACTTTCTAATCGCTGCAAAGAGGTAGACAACCGTTAATCTTATATATTAGTTTATATATTAGCTCCGCTGATTTTTCCTAATCGCATGCCAGACCAATCCTTGCCTTGCTCTAGGCAGGACCATGACGGTGATTAAATCCCTCTATCATAGGCAAAGTAGCATGATTTTTCTGCTGAAAGCGACGAAATGACAGCCATGTGAGGGGCGACGACGAGAGACTTACAGAAAGCTAAAAGAAGCCGAGCACTAACCCGCTTTCTGAGCCCTCATTATAAGAGGATCTGATTGACTTAGAGGTTTTGATCATGCGATTGACCGGTAGTAACTCATTAGACCCGTTAATTGAAGCAGTGCAAAGGAGAATAAAATAATAGAAAGTTAGCTGCAGTTTCTTATGAACCAGATGTGCAAACATTCATTTTTTTGGTGGAAAATTTGAAACTCTTTCATATCGTAAGTAGACTTAGCAAATAGTGTGATTTACTACGAACAGTAAAACATTAGTGTTAGTACAATTGCGTTTGCACATGGCTAATTCTCTGGTTGTCAACGGAGGTAAGGGGAGACCTGTCCTCTACCAATATTCGCACCATTGTCTAGGGTAAGCAACTCCGCCAAGGCTCAAAAAGGAGAGGCGGAACTGTGATGAGTTGGTAAAGATGCTAAAATTCCAACCTTCATCACCACTCCCTCGTACCTAAGGCCTCTCAGTTCTTCTAAAGTGACAATAGGATCAACTTCACATGTGCCAGAAAAATCAAGGCGCCGAGAGTGACAATGATTGCCACAATAGAGTGTTGTTGTTCATGCTCAGTTTCCTTGAAGAGTGGTTCCCAGCTAGCAATGCAGTGGGCCTGTCACATCAATGCAAGCCGATTCTAGCCTAGGTTGCCTTTATTTGGTAGTATTATTGATAACGTCATCAACGCTGTCCTATTGGACGTCACTGCAATCGGTAACTATATTACACGTGCACCAGTATAACTTACCGAGGCGTTTCTGCAAACCTAGTGGAGCCCATTATTTAAGGAAAGCCGAGCTGCTTATTACTTTCTTTGCTTCATTTGTTAGCATTTTACAATTCGCCTACCTGTCCACCCGCTTTCGCTGGCCTATTTTTTCAATTCGTTGCTCTTTATCTTCCCTTGAATGGAGGCAAATACCTCGTGGTGGAACAGAGAAGACTTTAAATGCAAAGACGTTTGGCTTAAGGGCAATGTGCTAAAACACCAACATTAGGCAATCTTGATAGTGCGGAGCATGTTAAAGCACGTTAGTATTAGCATATCTCATTCTCTTCCGCCTCTTTGACGTGCACTATGAGGAACGAGTGTCGCCAAGGTAAGGAAGCATTCAGAAAAATGATGCTTCCTTCCTTGAGACCACTGAACATTATTTGTCACTGATCGAGCAAGAATGAGTTCATCACATAGCCAAATGCCACACAGTAAACGCGTCCTCTTGCCTTCTGCCATTCATCTTAATTCCCATGTTGTCATTGTCCTCAATACAAGGTTCTCTATCAAATACTCAGGCCCGTTTCTTTAGATACTTACTTTTGGTCTCCTTTTAATCCCCTATTGCCTTCGCTCCGCTCTCAGCCACTCCCTGACACCCAGCTGCGTACTCCAACGCTTCAATGCCACAGTGCCAAAAGAGATTAAATTAGTAAAAATTAGGTGTAATTTGTATAATCAACTTCTCCTTCTTAACTGCTTCACTTCTTCTTCTTTAGCTGGTTTTTTGAGTAAGCGTTGTCAAAACTGGTAGCTTTATGTGATTTCGAGCCTTAAATGTAAGGCAACTGGCAGCTTCCTCGAGTGCGCCATGATATGTAAACTCGCGTTCCTTTCAAAAAGTTGATTTCTATTTGCTACGCCCATTTATAAGGCTTGGAATTCAGGGGCGTGTGGAAGGACGAGGAAAGGGAGTAATACTAATGTGTACTAAGCCCATGACTGCAATATTGTTCCGCCACTCATATTAGCTTGTAGCTAGAACCAGAACAACCTTTCTAGTTGCTTACTGCAGGCACCCATTTAAACACAAAGTCACTTTTGGCAATCAAGAAAACAACAAACTAGACAAAACGAAAGTTAATATTTAAGAAAATGGGCGAATTAACCAAATAATCTGTCAAACAAGCCATCATTTGATTGATCCACTGATCATTCGCTCGGTCAAATTGCCAAATCATAAGTAAATGGATCAGCCAGAAAATTGAGATCTCAATCGGCTTGAATGGCTGACCAATTGACTTGCTTCTGCGTGCAATGACAAGATTGCTTGAGTGACTTACCAGGATGTTTTGGGGCGTAAACTGTCTTGCAGTTTCCCTCCCGCACTCAACATACTACATTCGCCTCCTCTTCTCCTTCCCCTTCACTCCTCATCTGTCTTTGCTTCAGTCCCTGCTCCCAAATCAACCACATTTTTCATCCCTTGCGTGGTTGATGTTTTGCTCTTTAGCGGCAGCATAGCCGCTGTTGGGGGTAACAAGGCGATGAAAACGGATCCCATCTGAGAGGGTGGCAAGTGTCACCAGTGCATCTGCCTACTCAAATTTTGTCGCTGGCTTGTCTTAGCCAGAAGGTCAGACAAGTCGCTTTCCCATTCATCATTCTCTACCAATATAATCGCATTGTCAGCGACCTATGCTAGATGGTTTCGGTCGCTGAGACTGATCTCCGTCACGTTTTTGCAAATGAGGTTAGAAATGCAAATAATTTGGCAAGATAGAAAAAGAGGGTTGGTGGCTGGAAATGGCAACCATCATGAACACGGATTTGAAAAAGGAAACTGCTCGAGAGTCCGATTGGGGTAAGATTTGCATTTAAGTAGCAAATATCTTGATTCCTTTGCTTTTGACTAGATCTAATGCAGTATCCTTAAAATTCCTTAAAAATGCACCTCTATAGTAGACATTTAACGCGATTCCATTTAAAAAAATACCCGTTTATTTTTTGTTAATACAAATGTGCTCTTCATAATTACATGACTATAGACCTCAGCCATACTAATGGCAACGAGTTTCTTGTAAAGTACAGTTCTAATTCCTGTTTATTTACACGTTTGCTTCTCTTAACACATTTGCGCTACTGTCGCGCTGTCTCTAATGATGCACATAGTGCCACCATCGGTGGTAAATTTGAGCAAACTTGAGCTCTTTATGAGCAAAAAGAGAAATTTCACGCTTCAATATGTCATCGTGAAACCAATTTGCAAGCTCTCTCACGCCCACTTAAAGAGGAGCAGGAGTTTGCTTTTACTCCCCTGAATTGCTCTAAAATCTCTTTGAAATGCATGATATTTTGCCTGTCTATCCTTGGTAAGCATTGCAGATAATAGGCGAAGCAGGAAGCATCAGAACTTATCTTAGTGTAGGGTTAGAAGAGCGCGTACTAATCTTTGTTCTGAAGCGTTGAAAGCGTTAGTTTAAGTTAATCCTCCTTATTATCCCATTTAATCAAGCAAAATCAGTTGATTTTATTTGCAATATATTTGCTTCCAAAGATGCTGAGCGTACACTTTATAGGTGGTTTTATGAGGGTACAACCAGAGCCTTTTAAGTTTATGCGTGGGGAGCAAAGAATATAAGGTGTAATTTTCGCCTCTCCTCAGTGTCACTTGTCTCCACGCGCATGGTAAGGGAGTTACGCTACGGTGGAAAATGGAAAACGCGACGGTCTTCGGCATCAATTACTAATAATAATTACGTAGCTTATTCAGCATAATATGATTTTTAATTTTTGCACTGTATATTGCGGCAAAGTTGGTGGTCGATTTCTACGTCCTGAGTACCGCCAAAATCAACATGAATGGTGTGAATGTGCAAGAGGATTCGCTGTTGGCGGACCGCAGTTCAGAACTCCATTTAACAACATTCTTTGTGCCACAGTGCGAAGTTAAGCGGCCTATTTGCGGTGATTCGCCTCAATGATGCTATCCCATTAAATATATCTGCTTGGAAACAATAATTATAATTAGAAGGGCAACTTGGGCAAAGCGCTATAATAATGCATTGTCATGCCTTAGCTATATTTGTTAGTGTAATTCTGCAATGAAGCATCACGTGTAATGATTAGTATTTACAATGAATGCCTTGTGCATTCATTCATTTTCTGGCAGCATGCATATCCATACGTTTTATAGTACATCCATCATAAGTTCTGTAAGGGCGACCTTTCACATCGCTGTACATGACGAGCAAGTTAATCTTAAGATGTCGTTTCCTCTCTTACGAATTATCGAAAGCTTGTAGTCGTTTAAAGTTATTTTCACCATTCGAGGTACGAGCAGTGCATTGCTGGCGAGTCTAGTTACTTTTTTTCGGGTCGTAGGATAAGGTCTGATTATCCGCATGCTGGTTATATCTAGCCAATACAATGCGGTAATTTCTGCAATGTTTGTCGATTATGTAAACATACCCATGAAACTGAGTGGCCTATTATTTAAATGTATGCATTTAAATTGGGCAGTATTCGATACCAACGGAGAACCTCAGTGCATTTTGTCAGGGGCACTGTGATGAGTTAAGTGTTCTCTAAGGCAAGAGAAAGCATTTTCGAGCATTTAACACCTCTTAATTTTCGCCGAGTGTTTTGGCTTACAATACCAATGACTGTAGAGATGCTCGAAGATTGCCCTCACTTTGCTTCAAAAATGACCCATAACGTCTTCTTATTGCCACTTGATCAACTTCAACTTTGTGAAAGACGAGAAGGTGGATTTGCGCGTGCATCAAAGGTTCTTCTAAAGAAAACCAACACATCCCATTATTAGCAGTTTTTTGCTTGTTTTTTTTCTGCTCATCATTCATTTATACGTGCATGAGTTATTTTGCTCTGGGTCCTGTGTTTATCCAATTGGTTGATCGTCTTTCTGATAAGGTATTAAAAACACCAGCTAGTTGTAGTCATCGCCCCTGATCGACTGATCAGTACAACTTCCAACAGGAAGTAGTAGCAAACGATAAGTTTAGGCCAAAATATTAAAATTTCTCGCGATAAAGTTGCTCAATTTTGTAAATTAGTAAGCAGGGGAGATAAGGCAAGTGCGGCAGCCTACTTGTTGGCACTGATGAAGAAGCATCCATGGAAATAAAGACAGTTCTAAGAATAAATTTTCTCCTCATGAATGAATTTTTAATCCATTTACATATAAAGGGCACTTATTAATGCCAATGATACGGCTTCAGCTCCCTGACTGGCCGAATGCAAGATTTTCCTCAGGCGGCAGTCGCGAATATCATGCAGATTTCACTGTCAATCTATTCTAAAGTGAATGCAAGAATAGCATCAGTTCATTTCAAACTAGTGTCAACCCAATTACTTTAACAATTACCTTTCGCTCTAAAGGTAAAATACTCACTTTCGTCCCACATTGTATCACCGAGGCAGGCAAAAACATGCTTTATTTTTTGCGCCTGTAGTAAATCAGGAAAGCTGTATCTGCCTTTACTTCGATTTCATTATTTGCCATTAAACTACTTAAAGCACTTCGCTTTGAAGCTTGGATTCAATTCGTGCGCATCAAGGAGCACATGATTTTCGTTCTATCCTCGAGTTTGGTCTCCGTCAGTCTCAATAACAAACATCTACCATATTCGGGTTCGCCTTTTGCTACATTTCAGCGCCAGTGGATATTGCCACCTATGTCAGCTATCGGTAATGCTTCCTTTCCCTCAATCCTATATCTAACACAGCTTCCCCCATCTGTACTCTTCTTTGCCTTCCTCAGCATGCACATCACTCAATTACTCGAAGTCTGCGTAAGCTTTGGTGAATTCAATTCGTTTTAACGCATTGCCTCAAATCTCAATAAGACATCAAGCATAAGGACTGCGTAACTTTGAAGAGCTCAGGTCGGTTAAAATAGCTGACTGCTGGGAAATTGCATAGCAAATCCTCCTATCGAATTCGTAGTTGAGTAGATGGAGAGCGAGCAATGCCAAGAAGGAGAAGATTACAAAAAGCGCCAACTGGTGTTGTTGATCCACAGATAGCGATCAAATCGCTTCATTTATGAACATGACTGCACTTCTTAAGTAATTTCACATTGGCGACGGAAGTCTCTGGGTTCTGCATGCAGAGCCCTTGCAATGCACAACAACTCGTTCACAACGTGACATCAACTCATTAGTTTGCAATGTTGCTCCCTGCTCAATGAAGCGTGTTGTGTTGTCGCATATAATTGCATTATTTTACCACAGTGGTGTGGTAAGTCGGTAGCTTGCCCTTTTTCTGCTTAAGTGGTTGTCGAGGCGCGCGAGTTTGTGCTTCCTAATCCTATAAATCATCCGGGGTCCCATAACTTATCGCAACTAACTTCGTGACGTCAGAGCCACAAGCAGATTGTGCCCCAAACCACCATCCGGTGTCCGTCACTTAGTGTCGCATGCAGCATTCATTTGACTTATTCATGCATTTTATTCGTTTGGACACTTCCTTTTTCTAAACCTACACTATGGCAGCACTGCCATATTACTGCCCTGTTGAAGTGATGCGCTGACACCGACCGCCATTCCGCTCTGCCAACCCCGTCTTGCCACAAGGCAAGGGCTGCCTTAATGCAAGTGTGAGTCTTTTCCAGTCGAACCTTCCGAGGGGTATCTTCCATCATAACAATCAAATTACCGAACTCAGTGGATAGGTGTTCCGATTTTAATCTATGGATTCGATATTTAAAGCATGTTTTAGTGCTAGTTGTTGTTGCTCTTATTCGATAATAATGTTGGCGAATTAATACTTACCACAGTAGGCAATGAGCCGGTGAGCCGGTTAATCCTGCGCATGTGCGAGGAGCTTAAGAAGCAACATTAGTCTGGCTTGCATAGGTGGCAAGTATAAAGCAGAATTTATTGAGAGGCAGCAAAAGTGGAAATAACATTCTCCTAATTCAGGCTTAAAAATTATGGCGCAGTCAACTTTTAACTTTGTCTCATATTTTTAAGTGACCTCCTCAGCAGTCAAATGCTTTCGTACACCATTTGGTTAAAAATATCAAGCCTTGATAATTCACAATTTGCACACATACACATCAGTATGTATAGGCGCGTGCATTAACGCATCGATACCCTGATCTGCTTTGCCAAGAATGAAACAAGAAATCATGTATATTTAACAGTCCTTCAATCGACGTGCTGTATCATCACAGCATTGTGCAGAGCCTCGAAACTTCCCTCAGGCCGAAAGACAGCATAATACGCGGCCAGATTGCATACATCTATATTTGCCAAAGAGAGGAATTTGGACCACTGCCATGGCTTGGAAGCCAGCCTACGCAGCGATGGCACAAATAGTCGACTAAGTGCCCGCTACCGAAACCGGGAGTTAAACGAGCATCATAGCCCCTAGCCATTCAAGCATTTTGTCAGGCGTTCCCTTTTTAATCGCCTGCGTCAGCCACCGCGACGTAGATAGCGCTAAAAGTAAACACCAACGATTCAGCCGAGGAACTACGTAACCACAGGCTCGAGTAAAGGGATGGTGTGCAACAGGCGGCCTTAGTCAGGCGACGAGTCGTGACGAGCCTCATGTGGAAGCAGCCAAATATGGGCGTGACGTCATTTTGGAGTCAAGGATTTGATTGGTCCATGCCATCCAATAAGGAGCCGCGTTTGGTCTCAATTTTAACTAGCTATCCGCCATGAAGGCATTCCAAATCTTGACAAGTAGTCATTGTAATTTGCGGCCCCTCGTTAGAGCTGCTGACTTATAGATCAGATTGTGAGGTATAATGCTGTCTGAGGCATCTCATGAGTGGTAAACTACATGAAATTCATTGCTGTAAATGTTCCGAATTTTGCATATTATGCCTCCTCTCGAAGCCTCCTACATCGAGCCGCCAGGTGCTCAAAAGTGCTTTTAAGCAGCAAGGAAGACAACCATGTTATTTTCTGACAAGAGTGAGTATGCGAAGCGCACGGCTGCAGCAGCATTTTGAGTGAAGTTGTAGAGCAGCATTTGGGGCGCACAGACGAGGTCAGAGGCGAGAGTGTAGATAATGAGATATCAGCGTTCATTGGATAGCTCTTTGTTTCTAAAACTGCGTACGTCCGGATTTGTGAAGATTAGTAAGAAGACAACAGAGATCATCACTTTTAAGTCACTTCCTGAAAAAAAACAAAGAAGGCGAAAGGTTTAATTGGTTTCATAAAATATCTAGGCTCAACGTCCCTTTGATGTGCGAAATCGACTGGATAGGCCGTTGAAAAATTCGGGTCACGCGTGACATTTTCGTGCTAAAAGCATTAAACAGCTTAAATAATAAAACAAGTTTAAGTCGCCCATCACGTGACTTTTTTCGATGGGCGGAGTTGACTCCAATTCGATGTCCGAAATTTTAGTACACATTACTCCTTCGCATGTGATTGCCCTGAAGCGGCTTTAGGACTTAGAAGAGTTTCGCCTCAATAAATAATAATAACGAACTCTACACCTATGATGGTGCCGCAACGTTGCCTTAGGTTGATTCGGATGTTAGATTTGATGAGAGCTCCGTATCATTTAATGCTTAAATAGTGCTAGCCATACGCGCAAAATGATTCGCGAACAATTAGCAAAACATAATAAGCATACAATCAGCAAGCTTGCCACAATTCCGACTGTCATCTCCCTGTGTCTGCTAGTTTGGCTTTACAATATCCAACACATGTCTTTAAGAGCATGAAGTGACCATATTATTGAGAAGCAATTCGTATCCCTACCCCGAGTATAAAAATACTAAAGGATAAACTACTTCCAAGAGCAGAGCCCTTAGTCATGTCAGAGGTGAAAATTCGCACTTCTGCCACATCCACCAATGATATCAGCATTTTTTCATCCAAACTTCCATTCGCGTGGATTTAGTGAGATGGCGAAAGTAGGACTGCATTGCAAAATGACATAAATCAAATCACAAGCTCTCTTTCTTCATTGCTGGAAGTGGATCAGACTGCACTAAGCTTTACCAATGACCGTACTTTACCGCTTCCTGCCCTGTTCTATGTCAGCATCTATGTTTCTCATTTACATTTACTACCTCAGCCCATCCCAGATCCCACCTGTCAGGTCTTCCATCCCATTTTGCTCTTGGAATAAAAGGTAAGCACATCAAATCATTATGAATTTGTAATTTGTATTCCGGCTGAACTTTTACTTGCCGCGTTACCGATGTCTATCTTTTGCCCTTTCAGTCGATCCGTATCCTTGGTCCGTTACGGAAACGCATAAACTGTGCACCTATCTTCCAGTCGTTATTGCAGACCCACTATAGAACGCGAGCATACGCTTACCTTAGAAGTGGAAGTAGAACGATTCGTCACTATGCAGTTATTTGAAGGGTAAAACAATAATCTGATTTGATACTGCCGACTAAGGTGCTGACAGGACACAATTTTAATTAGCTGATTAGGCATTTCGTTTAGCATTTTTGCAAATCTGCTTTAAAGCTGATGGCCACTTCTTCATACTGACATTGTGAGCACCACCTAGCTGCAAAGCCATTATGACTTTGTACATTCGATGCAATTACCGATTGTTTTATGAGTGAATTGGCACGCACTAGAAAGCAGGATATATGAGTTTCCTCATTTGGGACCATAGATTAACCTCAATTTCTTTTCTCGACACATCATGTGCCCGAGAAATAGGTGCCCTAACAGGGTGGTGTTCTGTCCTCATGCGACTCCTAAGAAGTAGGAGCAGGGATGAATTGCCAGCTGCATTGAGACGATCGTCATGTATAGCATTGCTTTAAGCCTGACCATACAACTTAAGGGCTAAGGTTACCATCCTCCCTGATCGCCAAAGTTTTAGTGCGTTTCCTAAAAATTGCTATCCGAGTTAATTATAAGCAGACGTTCTTCTGCGACTCAGCGTTGAAAGATCTAAACGGTTACAAATGTTAATTCGCTATTGAAATCTTTGTTAGAATGCTAAACCACACCTTCCAACTAGTCAAAGTTTTTCTACATGTGCTTATTGTTGCCTTTTACATGTGCCGGTATAAATGTATGCTGTTTAAATCCCATTTCAACTGACCCCTTTGCTTTTATTAAAGCTCTTCTTATCCATGCGCTATCCAATGCACAAAAACTAGGATCAAAGTTAGTGGTTTATAGCTTGCTAATATTAACAGCTTTCTAATATTAACAGCTTGCTCAGTATAATAGAAGAATAAACGATGAGTAAGCAGTTATTTCGCACCTGGTTTTGATTTATTCTTCTCATCCATGATCCGTTCTTGTAATGTCCGCATTCCTTACTTCATTTGCGTGCATAATTTCAATGTTATCACATCCAGCATACAGCGTAGATCACATGGAAGGAAAATCTATGTTTGCCTCTTCGAGTGTGCTATTCTAAAAGAAAATTAAATTTCTTTCGGCAAGCCATTTCCTTATAATTTACACAGTCATATTATTAGGTTAGTAGACAATTGAATCGGTTTAGGAGTAGGTGGAAGAAAGAGGGAAAGAAAAGAAGAACGTTGCGCAACAGCTCCATGCTTGCGACTTATTACTTCTTCGCCTCTGTCTCAATCATTCTCTTGAATCATTCTTCTAAAGACTAATTATGTTTAGCTCCTATTGAAGGAATGCATGGACCACTGTTACCACTTGTAATGCAAGAAAACAATTTTGCAGACATTAGCTTAGGGGTGAGCATTGGAGTTGCATCCTCGGTACCTCAATAGCGATCTTTGGGGGTGGATTAAAATATGTTCACGATGGCATCTATCAGTCAGCAAATCTAATGCTATGATTTCCATGTCGTGTTATTGGGAAGAATGTATGAACGTCAGTAGGTCGGAAGAAAGCCATCGTGTCGTTGTGCAGTCTACTTATGGGATCATCTGTTTGGGACATACGCGTCATCGACATTGTTCCGCATTTCCTACCTTAATGCCATGATAATATTACCTTTGTGCATGTCGTATTTGGATCTCCTGACATGTACACCTACGCACTTTGTGAAGGCGAATATGGAAGGATAGTGGTAATAACATTTCATTTCTCAATGTAAATAAATTGAGAAAAGCATTTGTAGAAAGGTGAGCTATTCCTCGAAATATCTTTATTTTCTTGGATGCTTCTGCATCAGTGCCGAAAACTAGGCTGTGGCATTGCCTTATCTCCCTGCATGGTAATGTATAAAATTGAGCGATTTCATCGCGAGTAATTTTAATATTTCGTCTTAAACTTATCACTTGCCTCCACTTCTTGTTGGAAGTTGCACCACTCAGTCAAACAAGGGTGACGACTACAACTAGCCGGTGTTGTAATTACCTTATCATGAAGACGATCAACCGATCGGTTGAGCACAGTACCCAGAGCAAAATATCTCATGCATGGATGGATGAATGATGAGAAGAACAACAAAACAAGGAACTTTAGCTGTAGGAGCATTTGTAATTCTAGATTCTAACTATTTCCTCAACCCAGTTCTACCTTCGCTCATTTCAATCTATCAAATTTTTCCTCCATTTTCCCGTATTTCGGCTTCTGAATAGAGCAATGGATGAAAGCGATAAGAAATAATCGCGGTGGTTGCGTGTTTTACAATATCCAAGCAGGTTCCGTGTGAATTGCGAATGTGTGAAATGGAAAAACGTTACTGGCATGACGAGCCATGAAATGTTGTGTTATCTGCACCAAATATTTTCTTACGCTTTTTTCCTTAAAACGGAAACTAGTTAGCTGCAGAAAGTGCACTACTGTCTGGCAGAAACAGTGCAGTTGTAGATCTCTTAAAGGTCTGTGACAATCATATCGACGGTGCATTGAGAACATTGGAGGTTATTTGTAAGAGACATGGGCACAATTTTACTGGAGCCGTACAGCTAAACACTGCCTTTGAAAAAGAGATCTTACAAAAGGACGAGCATTGTTGCGCCGATGCTACAACTTAGAGCCCATCTCCTGGACCAGCGTTAAGCATCACCATCACCATCAAAGCTCAGTTAGCTTGGATGTCGGTCACAGTGTCATAACATAATGTAGTTGGCTATCCATCTTCTTCTCCTAGTGCGAATCGACTTCCACAGCCAGTCTACAGCTTAAAATGCATGCAGGGAACACGTTGTTTGCATTGCATAGTACGACGAAACATAAATATAAATGGAAAGTACGAGCATACCATCTAAAACAGCTCAATTTAAAACGAAAGGGGAGGAAGCAGTAAATAAAAACAAACATCTAGAAACCTAACTCATCTCTACATGACTTGAGAGGCTCAGCAGAACAGGACAGAAGATAACGAGTAGTCGAGTTCCAAAACTTGTCAAATCTGTTGCATTTACTGTTCCGAATCGCACTTTATCTATGTCAGGGCCTCCTTGCACGACAATTTTGGTCAGCACGATCTCAACACAGAGGAAAGGAATGGCAATGCCACAGCCTAGTTTTCGGCACTGATGCAGAAGCATTCAAGAAAATAAAGATATTTCGAGGAATAGCTCACCTTTCTACAAATGCTTTTCTCAATTTATTTACATTGAGAACGGTCGAAGGCGAAATTCTCCTCAGGAGGCGGCAACGATCATTATGCCGATTTCACTGTTTTTATGCATTAAAGTGAATGCGCAAAATAGCATTTTTCATATTAGGCCGACGTCAGCCCATTCCCTTTCGCAATTACCTCGCTCCCTCGAGGTAAAACACTCTCTCGTTCCACATTCCATCATCGAGGCACAAAAATTTACTTTATTTTTGAACCTGCAGTAAGTCGGAAAAGCTGTATCTGCCTTTGGTTCGATTTGATTATTTGCCATCAAATTATTTAGAGCGATCCGCGTTGACAACCATTACCCAATGAAGCCAAATGTAGGCGGAGCAGTTATGAGATAAAGCACATGATATCTTGACTTCGCTCAAATTTCTAATCATCTCGATTCACTGCTGGTATTTTGAAAACTGGCGAATTCACCCTTCTTTAATACTTTATTCTCAGCATTCAAGAACTGCATTCCACTGTTATGGTGGTGCCCATGCTTAAGCATGGCTGCAGTGCAACGCTGAAATGCCATCTCGTATGCTGGTTTTATTGCGCAAGTGTTACTGAGTAGCATTCAGTAGAGCCGATATTCGGCTTCGAAAGCCATCAACACGAAGATGTTGAGAGCCGGAGGGAGGCAGCGCATGGTGGAGATGACCAAAAATAACCCGTTGCCGAGATTCAATTTGTGCGCCTCAATGAGCATACGACATTCGTTCTATCCTCGAGTTTGGTCTCCATCAGCCTCAATAACAAGCACCTACTTTGTTCGGGTTCGCCTTTTGCTACATTCCACCGTCAGTGGACATTGCCACCTATGTCAGCTGTCGGTAATGCTTCCTTTCCCTTAACCCTTATTCTAGCACATCTTTACCCATCTGTACGCCTCTTCGCCTTCATCAGCATGCACATCACTCATTTCCACGAAGTCTGCATAAGCTTTGGTAGATTTAATTTGTTTTAACGCATCGTCGCAAATCACCATAGGGCGTCAAATCATAAGGAATGCATGGTTTGGAAGAGCTCAAGTCTGTTCAAAAAGTTTGAGGGCAAGCAATGCCACGAAGAAGAAGAATACCAAAAGCGCCGACTGGTGTTGTTGATCCACGTATAGCGATTAAACAGCTTCATTTCATGAACATGACAGCACTTCGTTGAGTGATTTCACTTTAGTACTGAAAGTCTCTAGTTTCCACATGCAGAGCCCTTGCAATGTGCAACAACTCGTTCACGACGTAACATTAACTCATTAGTTTGCAGTGTTGTTCTCTGCTCAACGAAGCGTGTTGGGTTGAGCGTGCGATTTCATTAATTTACCACCGTCGTGTGGTAAGTCGGCAACTTGTTTTTTTCGGCTTAGATGGTTGTTGAGGTGCGCGAAGCTGTGCTCCGTAATCCTATAGATCAGCCGAGGTCTTATAACTTATTGCAACTAACTTCGTGACTCCAGAGCCACAAGCAGATTGCGCCCAAAACCGCCATCAATGGCAATAGCACAAACGAGTTTCCGGTTCCCATCACTTGGTGCCGTATGCAGCAATCATTCGACTTATTATTCATGCATTTTACTCATTTAGACGCCTCCTTTTTCTACACCTACGCAATGGCAGTTCTGGCAAAAAGGGGTTCCTACATATTGGCATACCATAAAAAGCCACCATCTCAATGAAGGGCATCGGGAAACACTTGCAGGAGCAAATAGGCTGCAGTTCTTATTCTGATTTAAACCCATTTATAACAGATGATTTGGAGAGCAGTGCTTTAGCCATGCTGTCCAATCACACACCAGCTAAGGTAAGGAAATCAGACAATCCTTGCTTGCTGATCTATAGTCTTGGATAATGCGTCGACTCAACTTGAAATTTTGATACCAAAGAGAATTGTAAACCTGCACGGGGCCCATAGCTATGCATCAAGCCTTAAAAGAAGAGAGACAACGGAATGCTGGTAACGAGGGCATCCCAAGGGACCCGAATGGGGTTGGGAAAGCCCCATAATGCTTTTCGTCAGCATATGCAACCGAGTTAGTGCTTGTGTAATTGCTGCCGTAAAGGGACTCTATCTAATCACCTTAGACTCGCAGACTCTGTCATGGTCGATCTCCGGGCACGCCACTATTTCTGCGTCCAAACTTCGGTCCTGGTGGCATTAACGTGGGTTTGTTTGACAACTTCAAGTAATCGCATGCTTCGCAGACTTTTTTGGGAAAGTGCAATTACCACCTACCACCATTGCTGCAATACTACTTTTCTGAAAAGGGCACAGTTATGAGAAGAGGTAGCATTCATTTGTAATGCCTATCATCGATTGAAATAAGGGAATTTTGATGAGCCCACAGGACAGTGTTGAAACTTACATTCATTATACTGCCAGACCTCTTGCGAGGCACTAACAAAAAACTGAGAGGTCCGAGCCCTTACGTTGCACCAAGCTTAGCCACATAATGACCTCGAGTGTAAGCGTGCTGGTGCGTATGTGAGTGCGAATGGGAATTGGGCCAGTGGGAACTCACAACGCGGTGGGTGAGAGGGACGAGAGGAAAGTTGAAGTGCGCCAGTAGCGCTGTCAAAACGGCCAGTCAGGGGGATAGAAATGGAACTGGATCACTAATTCCGTCTCTCCTTTGTAGACAGCATTCACCTTCGGTGAAGCTTCGTTTAGTTTTGATTAATATTGTGATCTCATCTGGTGTCTTCGTCAGCACCACTGTTTGATGGATCGGCAGTGATGTACGAATATTGCATCAGTGCCACTGAAGCAACTCTCATAAGTTCCATTTCTAGTAGACCGCTGTCTCCTTGCACTCACAAAATGAATCACCAGGCTATATCGCCATTCCTCTTTCTGGCCATCCTGTCTGATTTTCTCCACTTCGGTTTACACGTAGAGACAAAGGAGGTTGAGTTTATTTTAGCGAGGGCAGGCTTCTGTGTGGTCCCTTCTTAGATCTGATAATTGAAGGAAGCAAGGTAGTGGCTTCCAATAGCTTAAAACGAGCATCTCATAGATAGCGCTACCACTTCACAACTGCGCGAGAATGTTACTACCCTTCTTGCAAACGAACCGCTTTCCCCCTTGGAGTAAGTTCTTGATCCACAAGTGGCGCGCAGTAGAAATCTAAGCCTAAGCGTCTCGACTTAACTGAGGTTTGTGTGATTTTTGGAGGAGAGCATGAGTGCCTATGAACTCAGCTTCCTTTTTCTCATATTAACGATGGCTTGATGGTTCTTTCGCCACCACTATATGCCTTCTAAGATCAGTCAATTAGAGGTAGTGAAAAAGAGTCCTTAATGGAAATGGATTCTAACGCAAACAACACAGGCGATACTCAATGCTTCCTACTGCTTGCATGTAATGAAAAGATATTTCCATTCATACTTGCTCACTTTAATTGTGGCTTAGTCTGTATAACCTTCATGCAATCATAAAAAGGGTATGGAAGCCAAGACATCAGTTCATAACACCTTCGGCAACTTTGGTGGTGACATCGTGCGAGTCGGACAGCCTCACTCCCTTTCTACGGAGCATATATAATCTGCCCAAGCAATGTATCGTCTCTTGCCTTCAAGTAAGTCTCGCAACACTGCATTAGTGGTAGCGGTGAGATGAGCATATAAAAACGATAACCACCAAACTCCCTATTTACTGAATACAAAATCTATGGAGGAGAAGAAGTGTCGGTTTTCAGTAAGACTGTGTACCTCATGAGCACGAAAAAGAAACCAGTGACAGAGATATGTGGTCCGTCAATGCCATGCGGCATGTAGAAACGATTAGGCAGCTGGGTGATGTCCGCCTCTTTCTCCTCCTATGCAACATTGCCAATGCATCGATACTGTAGCTAGCCACCAATCACCTTCGGCATTCAAACGAAGTTGTTTACAATCTTTTCACGTTTAAACTATCATTAGTTAAGGGACCAAAGTAGAATATCTTTGCCTGCACTCTCCCTTGAGATTGGACAAAATGGGCGATCGTATGTCAGTTCGTTTGCCTTAACATGGAGCCCTTCCTCCACAACATCGGTTGTCACTGATACGTTGCAGGCGTTTGTTTGAAACCCATTTAGCACATTCAACTGGTCGTCGGTCGAAAGTGATGCTACAGAGTTAGTTGGAATGGCACTGACACGGTACAATGCCTTCAACCTGGCATAGAGAGGTGTCACTTCTGAAACATCTGTAGTTAGATGGGCTACTAAAAGCAGAGAGAGTCCCGTTGTTTGCTTTCACCACTTCATGTAAATACAGTAGCAATGAGAGCAATGAAACCAGCTTGGAGCTAATGAGAAAGCGATCAACATTCGTTTTCGTGGAATCGAAAGCCAGCGGCTGGATGTAGTTGGTAATGGAAGGCAGGCGGACCTGTCAATAAGCCTCTAGCGCCTCCTCCAATGTGGCTAAACAGGTCTGAATGATGCTGGCACACTGCGAATTCATGATGACTGTGGTGGCCATGTATTACGGCCAAGGCTGGCTGGCTAGATGGTTTTCAGGTTATGTCTGCGGCCCCATTTCCTCTGTTCACGGGATATATATGCATATTCTGCTCTAGTGTTATGTCTTCTTTTGCCTTCAAGGAAGTCTCAGAACGCCACAATGCGAGTGCCCAGTCTGGAGAGAATTTCATTCGTTTAATTTATGCGTGTCCAGAAGTATGGATTGTAAGGAAAGTGTGCTAGGTTTGTAGGCATTCCGTATTCATTGCTTCTGAGGTGTCTTTGGTGAAACACTCAAATTATGTTGTCTAATTTAATCAAATGCTAGCATCGACCATGTCCTTTTTGGCGAAGGCGCACAATCGAATTCGCTGATCCTAGTGGGTACAAGTTCCTTTCAGATAAAGACAAAAGATACAGGTAAGGACTTTCCTCGATGAAAAATTTCGGCCTCTTTTAGGCGATTCTAGGGTGACGTTCTAGGCTCCACAGTAATTGTTTAAGAAAGACACAAGTTTGCGATAAGGAAACCGTAACCTTAGTCTTTCATGCTACAATAAGGACAAATTCGTTTGGAGAAATTGGCAACTAATGCAACGATTGTAGGCTGCTGCTTCTTGCACCCCATTTTCGCCTCTAGCGCATCAGTGGTTTAAAAATATAAAGTTGCAATTGTTCCAGCAGTTGAACGTGAAGTTTTGCTCATAAGAAACCGACTTATGAAGCTACCTCTGCTCCAGTTCAGATAGCCGTTGTCGAATTTGCTGAAGAAAAAGAAAGAGGGCAAGCAGCCGCGTGCTAGTTTCGATGAATGAGTGCGATATACTAACATTTTTAGGGACTTTGCACAGGCTTTACTGCAACTCATCTTTTTTTCCTGAATGTCGAAACAAACAGGAATGAAGATCGTGTAACATCTGGGTTGCAGGCGAGGTGTTATAATTTTGCCTTTGAAATGCTAAAGTACAAATTTTCTCTTCGATTTCGTGCTGTTGTTTTATTTATGCTTTTTATACAGGGATTTGCCGTTGGCCTAGGTAAATCTCACCCCACCAATAGCTGTTAGTCAGTGCTAGGAAATAGTTGGATGTACCTCTGCATGAAGACACTTTCCTCGTCTCCTTGAAAGGCTTGCGCTCTTTATTTCCCAGTTGCAAAGACTACACTACAATGACCGAAGGGTCGAAAGAGTATGTGATCTTTCATCATCTACTTTGATACCATGCAATTCATTTGACTCTGTTTGTATAAGGTGGAGAACCGCAGTCTCATGACAAAGAGTATGTGAGTAGAAGCAGACAATCATAAGGCTGCTTTCGCGACTGAACTCTAAGTGCTTGAGCTAGGGTGAGTGTTTACCTCCCCCACCAGCACAACACGCTTAATGTTCTCACTTCTTTAAATGGACTCGATGTCAATTTCATATTGCTTGTTCCTTATCGGTTTGTCATAGTTGGCGAAGATTTAAGGTGGTTAAGTAGGGGTATAGGCTGTTTATAATAAACAGATGCGCTTATTTTTTATGATCAAGTTTTTGTGTGGTGATGCATAAATGGGCTCTAAAACTGTGGTAAACCTGTTGAGATTGAGCAGGTAAAGACATGCTGCACAGTTGACATCAGCCCTTGATTTGTCTTGGACTTTGATAATCCCATCCCATTTAGAGAATTGGAGGCAGAAGGACGAGTCTTGAAAAGAGGCACTAACTATGTCAACATCAATTTGATGCATTAAATGGATGCCTGTCTCTGACTCCTGATTATCGTGCAATTTTTGTACTGCAAGGTGAAGATGGCTGAAAGACTCGCTAATTACGGGCCAGAATACATGGAGTTTGCAAATGCTGGGAGCGCACCGACTCTTGGTCATCACGACCACTAAGTGTGTGGTCAAATTTGAGGCTCGTGAGTTTACAGAAAAATGGTAATGAAAAACAGGTACGGGTGATACAAAGTGCTGTTGACGTCTCTTTTTTCTGCCCTCTCTCACCAAGACTGAAGTAAAAGACGCTAAATCCCCTATTACATAATGAGGAGGTTAAGTGCAAATGTTAAGCCACCCTTTGCCCTAAGTTTAGCAGTGCATGCTTGTCTGCGTAATGTGACTTCTCTACAAATGTCGACTTCTACATGGTACTGAACTTGCAAAGGCTGATTTTTGGTTGTTTGTTTTGTTTATAATTTCGTAACTACTCTATTCTATGTCATTGTGAAACATTACCATTTGCTCAGTGGCTCCATCTACATTCACCAACGTATGATTAAAAAACGCCTTAGAAGATTTTTATTAAAGGAATGGGATGGACTACTGCACCTAAGTGCCTTTTCTTTGCAAACAGCGGCTGCTTTCATAGACTGTTCTATCTCTTTTATCTATCAAGACGTTGGGGTGGCATCGGTCAGTGCGATGCTTGAGCCTCACATCTGCACTAACACCGTCATTGCTATAAGTCACTGTCAAGAGCAATTATCTTTTGGGATTGCCATGCTCAAAACTTGGACGTGAAAGTAACATACCATTCGTGCCAATGCGGATAACTTGGAATTCTATAACATAAGCACTGGAAACTTGTGAATATCGCCGACCCTACTGGTCCACGCCCCTTTACCGCAATAATCATATCTACCTAAATGGATGCGAAAGCCGAATAGGGCATCTATTTGTCCGCACCCTAATCTTCCTCACTGTCGGCCGTCAATGCATTAAGTAG
>LWMJ02000902.1:0-19729 GCA_001693035.2 Taenia asiatica
CTTGTCTTCAAGCAAAGGTAGGAATCAGGCGAAGTTTTTATCGCAATTGAATGAACGGATTCGGGGTAGCATGAAACATAAAAAACCTTCTTCCAATTTTGTGCCAGTGAATATCAGCTCGCACCTATTGCCTAGTGGGGGAGAAACTGCCATAGGCTTGAATAATGAGTGTGCTTTAATTAGTGTCATAACCTACAGGTATTACGTCTTCTGCCCAAATTTAATCAGGCATGATTTATCAACTATTTAAAGGCACATTAATTGATAAAAATGACCATTTTAGCCATACACTTTGCAGTTTTATTACTCTTTTAGCCGCAAACGTCGTGTTACATGCATTGGGGAGGACGTATCGACACAGCAACCAATGGAACTTCACAGCGGGTCTCCTATTATGTGCTAAAATGTGAGAAGCCCGAGAGGAACCACTTAAAAAGCACCTTCGAAATCCCGACCACGGTAAGGCATCTCACTGTACTTTAATTAAGCCATCACAACCGATGGGAATGTGGAAAAAAATCAAGCAATTGCTGCAGCCTTCAAGCCGTTTGACTGGTTCGTGGTGGTGGCTTTTCTGCACTTCAATGGCAGCGCCTCTCGTGCAGAAGACCTTCTTAACCCATGCCCATCAACCAAAGACACCTATCGTGAGTCTATTCTACCTTTACGATTGTTTCATTTCAGTTCTGGTGCACGACTTGTGCTTTGCAATTTGACGATTCTAAGTTGGTATCCTTCGGACATTGCCTTTACTCTTGGGGCTGTGAAATCTCAACATTGTTCGCATCCCTCAACAAACAATTAATTAAACACAACTGCAATACCGTCAGCGTCGGTCTTTTGACTCGAAGGAGAGGAGATCGAGCCTTTCTATGGATCGTTAATAGTGCAATGAATGGTGGATAATGTTGGGTTAATTCAGTGATCAGGATGCTGTGGAATCGCATGGTAGGTTGGAGGAACTTGAGGTGCTTGGAGGTCATTACGCCGCATTGACAATAATCTAGGCCCTACAGAAGCGACTATGTATTGAATGAAATTCAGTGGCATGGTGAAAGGCGATCATTGTTGTGTAAAGTCGTTTGGGCGTCTACAAAAGTGCATATTGGATTGTAAGTGGGTGAGAAGCAACTGCTGCAATTTTGGGCCCAAGTCGACCTGGAAATGCTGTCGTCATAAAGGTACCAGAGTTCCTTTTGAGATTGCTAACAGCAATGCGCATCAACGCCATATAAGTTTTGCTTTATTTTTTTTTACAATGATGCAAATTACATAAAGAGCAGGGGCATAAATAGCAGCCCTTACAGAAATACCCCAATCTTTATAGCAAAGAAGGGCTGAAATTATCAAGGACTAAATCACCAAATACAAATAATTGTCACGCAAGACAATTATGAAAGACGTCATCCAAGTTAGCCCCTACCGTCTAATAAATCCGAGACAGCTTCAAATACTACTTGCCTGCAGCACGTTAAAAAACCACACCTTACGTATTTAGCCGATTAAATTATGCAAGGAATACACCTGCACGTCTTCTTACAGCCTCAAAAGGCACTTGAGGTTTATTTTTCTGCAAAACAATAAAACTTCAGTGCTATAAACGCAGTGATCTTGATGCCACGAGTAAAGTTTTTATAAGACAGATGATTGTTCATTAAATGAATGGGGTGCGTCTTACGTAAATATGGCGGTTGATTCAATTGAGCTGTAGCCAATTAAACCAAAAATACCTGTTTGTAGAAAGGATAACAAATCGAAAAAAATACAGTGCAACGTGTTTTCGTGCCATATTCTTCTGCGTTTCACATGAGCACACTCTTAAAATCCAAATCACACCATGAAATTCTTTGCGCCTGATTCGTTTAAAGGTCCATAAAATTTCGTTTTCCTCTTAGAATAGTGGCATAAGTGCATCCAAGGAGGTTCCAGAAACAGATAAAAATAATGAGGTTGTAAGGAGGGATTAGCCGCAGCAACTTTTAGACATGGTCATCTGCTGCAGTTACGCGTTTATCTTGCCGTTTGGCCGGAATCAGGTGAACGTTCATTATAAAGGCGCATAACAGTGCGACGTCTCCAAGTTCGGCTTAAGGCGACACTTATAACCTCATATTAAGCGCAAGGTTGCCTCCTTTGAGCCAAAACCCTAAGTATGCCTGGCAGGAACTGGGTTGTAACTTCAAGACAAGTTTCTTTAACACCTTAGTTATCCTCTTGTGCTGTATCAGCTTTCACGGGTTTCTGCAGCATCAAGGTGACATAAGGACAACACTTCGCATTATTTCGTTCCAAAACAGGCGCACACTTGAAGCTTGAAAAGCGCAAATTGGCTAAACTTTTAATGAACTTAATGTAGGATGCTGTCTATTGTTGAGCAGCAGAATTTTCACGATTTGTTGGAAGGTTATCACAAAGTGACTGCAGTATGCTATTGGATGTGTTGTGCACAAAACCTATGCTGTCACGTTACTTGAGGAGAATAGTTGGGTGGCACCAAGGCTTCGAGAGTGAGTTAGTGGAAGGAAAGGGGAAAGAAACCATTAGTAAAATAAATTTTGGTGAATACCTTAGCGATGCCTCTCAATTGTGGTTGCCGGTGGAGACATCGCTTATCTAGATGTCACTTAAATGCACCGTGATGTAAGAGTAATTGAAATTTTAATACCTCGCGATTGAGTGGGTAGGTCTGGTGCTTTCTAATAATGTAAGACAAACGTTGCCTCAGCGAGAACAAGGCAGTTCATCACAGTAGCATCTCATCTAGCCAAAAGCACCCCTAACTTTGAAGCACGGTATTCACCTTTACGGTGCAAAGGACTTCTATGCAAACAATTGATGTGATCACTGCAGCAGATTACATGCTAAATGTTCCTTTTTAGCGCTAGGATGCGGTGTCTGCCAGGCAAATGACATTTTTGAACAGTCAGATTGTGAGAAGTAAGACGAGAAGTTGGTAGTCACATTTAGTCAATAGTCTCCTGTCTCGCAGCCCCATTCTTGACCAAATGCAATGCTGAGCAGGAGCAATGAGCGTAGAGCAAGCAGAAGGATCAGAGATGTCTCCAATCTCCGCAATTATCAGGCTAGTTGTACTGTTAGTTTGTAGCGTTTTTGGAGGCGAATTTGGTAAAATTTAGGTTCTAGCATTCTGAAATGCAATCTTTCAAAATGCTCGGTGCATTAAAAGTCCTTCCTGACAAACGACTCTTCAGCCCTTGAAAAAAAGCTTTTTTTAAAAGATATGTAATTAATGGCATATAACGAAGAAATACGCATTTAAACTTCACTGAACTCTGCTCACTTGACCTCATTGCTCATGATTTCGATTCTCTACGCATCTACTGCTCTTTTGCATTTTACTCACATGTAGTATTGAGGACAGATCCAGAAGACCCTCTTGCGATTACCTTAAAGTCATCACAGACTCTTTTGAGGTTTCAGTGCAACTTAACATCCTCTGCGGTAAAATGGATAGCTATAGGTGTCCAAGGTGCTTCGCTTCATTCAAAAGCGTCATCTTAGGACTTGCACATTTGATTCACGACCATCATGGTAAGCGCCTTTCATTTTTGGATGCATGTCCCTATGCGCATCCATTTCTGTGTATGTGACTCCGTGCACAAAAATATGTGTACATGCCCACGAAAATTTGTGCTTTTGGATAGGTGTTTTGAGTCAGCTTATTAAGAGGTGGAATGCGTTGAGTTGGGATACTTTTGTTTTGATCCAAATGATAATAAATGGCAAACTGTTGGTTAAGTGGGGACAATCATGCCACGATAAGAGAGTCTTATTCTACATGTGTTTGGCGTGTTTCAGCAATCGTGGATCTACGCTGTCCAATTTGTTTAACGTCTCACAGAACATTCAGGATGCTATTGCATCATCAAAAAGGTGCGAAAAATTGCAAAGCCTATCCATTATTCTTAACATGTGCCCTCCCATTTGCCCAAAGTTGCAATGCACCTTCTTTTTAATCCAAAAGCAGTTTGGAGTCACAACCTGTGCTGTCTGTGCTTCGCTCCATTCGCAAACTTTGACTCACTTTGAATGCATTTCTTCGACGTACATTTCAGTGAGTACGCGCCCATTAATATCACAGTCCAGTGGGTACACAGCTCCATATGCCTCGCTTTGACACTCCGTACAAACTCCTAATATATTTGTGCATTTTTACAATACTCTAGTTCAAATGTTGGAGGAACCGGAAATAGGCATTTGTTGTAGAGAATGCTTCGCAGAACATCCGACATGGGAGGCAATGTTTGATCACATGAGTTCACAGCATTTGTGTATGTATTCCTTCGTCTATGAGACTTCTTCTACTATGACAGCTCATGGTAATGCCTTGATCCCCTTTAATTACAGATGTTTGGCGCAGAATATTCGGATAGAATGCGAACAAATGCTATTGTATTCAAAACTTGTAAGTTTTGAGACATTCATGTCAGGATGTTGCATCTTTAGCTTAAAACTAGTGATCTAGTAAGGCAGGATCATTTAATGCCCAAAGCTTGTGTAAATTGTGAAAAGTCTGATTTGTAGAGGTCTTATTGTGTAAAATTGATTGAATGAGCGTTGCTTGGTGGATAGGATTGGACGAACATTGCATCGCATAGCGTCGCGTCACATTGCACCGCTTTTCTGGATACTTCTGACGATGATGCAGCAATAGCTTGTGATTGGTATTAAGCGCATATTTTTGGGCTACTGTGTTCTTAAAGGTATCACGCATTGTCATAACCTTCTATTCTTGCATTTTAGGGCTTTCGAACTAGCTGCCTTAGCTTACCGCCTACAGACGTCAACATATCTGTTTGCTTTACGTTCATACATGCGCTCGACACAAGACGAGAGTTTGGCATTTGCTACGGCTATCTTTTACCTTGGTCACTGTCACATGCAAGGGTGGGATCTCACCAAAATTTTGGGCTATTAAGATATAAATGCAAAATTATTAAATGCACTGAAATGAATGCTACGTGGAGAGTGGAGGTATTGTCATTTTTGAGGAGCGCAAAGCATCATAGCACGAGCAAATCATCGCTACCCAACAAGACTTGGCATAAAGGTGTATAAGCTTATGCTGCAAACAGTGAAGCATTCCTACTCAATCTTTTCAATAATGTTATACCCAGTATTAAATACACAGGCAAAAGACAGGCATTTGTCATAAGCATAAAACCTAGTCGCTTACTGATCACTGGGATGTCTGCTACTTTCCTGTGCGGTAATGATTATTGAGATAGTGGAAGAAAATAAAGGCGCATTAGAGGTAACGGGACATCAGATACGGCGGCTGTAAATGTGGAACACAGTTGCCCAAGAGAAGCTGGATCTGTGAAGTGGATCAATTGGTGTTAAAATGCAAGGTGTCGCTAGAACAGATGAGGCGATCAATAAGCATTTAACCAAACAGAACCTGTTTTGAGTATTTTCGTGTTGACATTGTCATGACCTCGTTTATTGGCCGCAAAACTCGAGCGTAGGCAGTTTATGTAAAAATGTGATTTCAAATTCTGAAGCAGCATATGCTATTTTGAATGTTAATTGGTAATTGCTGTTTTAGCCTAGTAAAAAATACAGTAAATGCGTTTTAAAGCAAAGACAAATTCAATTACCTGGGAAGTGGTTAACATCAATTTTTGCAAGCATTAGCACAAAATGAAGTTTCGCTTACCTACCCTTTATATGGGCAGTTTAAATTCCAAATCCCGTTAAGAGTTCCACTAGAATGAAGTCCTAAAACACAATAGGTGTCATCGTTACTGTAAAATGCACGCCCATCACAGTTTATATTAATGGCTAGAGCAAACGAATCGAACAAATTACGTCCTAAATAGTCAGCAGTGAAACGGTCGCATGTTTTATGCCATTATTGGTAGCTGTAACCCATAACACAGGATAGATTTTACTTAAGGCTGATTAAATCTGGAGGACATTGGATACATTCAAGAAATGTAGATGATGGAACTCCATCAGGTCTTAAACCGAGGATGGGAAAAGCAGAGTTTTATCAGACATTAGTGCCATTTGTGAGTAATTTTTATATTCTTTTTTTACAAGTACATCAGCAACGGCATTTTATTAGTCAAAATATATTCGTAGTTCTTTGAATCCATCTGTCACGCTCTGAAATACTTTGCGAAACTCGCACAACCATACGATCCAAAATAACGCCACAGTTGAGTTTATGGCAGGTGCGTCGTACAAAGGCCTGATTCTTGCCCAACGCCTGCATTTTGATTCGAACAGGTTTGAATCGAAGTTCTTTTCACGTCACGTGTCTTTCATCAACCAACACTAACATCGCGTTTAGTAATGTGCAGAGGTTGAAGGAACCGGATTGTGTCTAAATAGTTCAAAGTGTAATATGATTTCATAGCTATGCAAATGAAGGTTTCATTTAAGCTGCTGTTGTCGCATTACGCACTCTAATTCGAAATCTTGGGCAAACATTTCCATGCGTCGCTGGTGCAACTAAGCAGATCATTTCGTGCTTATCATGAGGGCCAAACTTAACGCATAGAGGAGAAGCATTCTTTTAGACGTCACATCAATGCTTGAGACGGAATGATCCAGCCATACATTGTATTCTTCTCATCAGCCTTTTATCCAAAAGATATGGCTTCAAATTGATTGATGTATCTAGTAGATAACTGCAACCTAATCACAAAATCATTTATTCTCGTCGAGTTGCATGGGCTTAAGTTATAATTTGCAAACTTGCCTCGGCGATTTGATTTAATCGTTCAGGTAAGAAATTCAGATGACCATCTGTTAAAGTAAAAACCACCTAAATTACTCCATACAACGAAATGTTTGATAGTAACATATTTAACGGGCGGATAAAAAACCTTCCTAAAAATCATTGCATAGTATGAAAAATTACCTCTAACGGAGTTATCTTTCAGACTCAATATATGCATTTTCTAGTCATGCTAGATTATTTTAATGGATTAACAATCATGTACATTTATCAGCATTATAGTCTTGAATGTTTTGAATGACAAGGCTCATGTTGTGTAAAATTCGTTCCTTTTTAAATTTTAAAGCCTATTCCTCTATCTCGTCTCCATCATAAGGGATGCATGAGTGGTAACAGATAAGTGCGATAATGAAACCACAGCAAAGCCATTTTTGGAGCTGCACTGCAAAGCCTGACGATAGCAAGTGAATGACCACACTCATTATGCACAGGAGGAGGATAAGGGACGCTTGTAATTGTAATCAGTGCATTAGCGTTTGTCTTATTTCTGCACCTATCGAATGCCATCTATCTCACTTCCAAGTAAAATTCAAAAGACTTGTTTGCAACCTTTTTTGGTGAAATCTTTCCAGTAAACCAAATGTCTTTTGGAAGGCTAAACAAAAAATTCACAGAAATGTCTTCCACTCGTGAGACTCAAGCATGAACTCAAAATTCTTCGGGTAAGATGGCATATGATCGTCTCCTTCACTTAGTGTAATAGCCGCAGTGTTACGTACAAAACTCGTTAAAAACAGATGCTACTACTTAGGTTTCGACTTCTGTTCCACAATTAGGGTGGCATTGAGGCATACCAGTGTACCGGCTACCTGTAGGTGTTAGGAAACGCTTACAACTAAGGCTCTTTTACGAACACAAGAAAAATATTTTGTTAGCAGTGCCAAAATATTGCTGCATCTATACACAATAACATCTTGCAGATGCTTTACACATTTGGTGGTGAGCAATAACTGTGACCCATAGGACCCTTTCGCACTAAGTCATAAAGTCCCAAGAGATCGGGATTTGTTGTACCACATTTTAAGTGGCTTAAAGATCTGCCATCCCCTCACGGCGCGTGTTTGACTTTGATGAAACGGTGCAGTGGCTAAATGTTAAAGCATTTATAAATATTTGGCAATGACTAATGCAATTCTGTCTCTGAAACACTGACTTCTGTGCCTTATATTCGATGTAATTTTTAAACCTGGTATGGCTTTGTTGCTGTACTTCTCAAAGATCGCAGCAGCCATCCGTGTATATAGTTTATTGAAGTAAACATTTAAAGTCTCCTCATTTGGTGCATGTCTCATGCAGACGCAAAACCGACGGAACAAACGTCTCTCTTCCCTGCAATGCTTTCTATGCTTTTTCTCTCTGATTCTCAAACGACTTCCTACCAACTCGCTTGCACCTCATTGGTATAAAATAGACCTTTTCTGTCCCTCCGCTTTCGATTGTTGTTCCAAGTTTGGGCCTTAACCTCCATCTATGGCACTCAACTTCGTTAGCTTGCCTCGCATTGCGAAAAATAATGTGATCAGGGCGGACATAAATTCCGTCTCATTGTCGATATGGTAAAATGGCGAAATCATTAATCAATTTGATTTTGTGGAGCATTTGACATCAGCCCCAAATGCTTGACATTCTGGCAATTCCGTGGATCTGCCGATTCCTAGCCAAGTCTTGTAGAGCAAAAACTGCCTGCTTTTGCTCAACGATCACAACAGATAGACCATCAGTCTGCAGAACATAAAGTAATTAGGCATTTCCGCCACACAAAATTTTACTAGTCCTTGGTGCAGCTTCGATCACTGTGAGCTGATCTGAACTGCCTTTCGATACATGTGTGCCGCTTGTTTTGACACCTACATTTGTGTGACACAATTGAAATGCATGGAATCAAACAGTAAGAAAAAATTCGTTGCATTAGACTTAGCATTTACTTCCTCTGGCGTTGACCTTACAATTTGTGATTTATTCTCGATCAGATTTGACTGAAACCCATGTATGGATTCGTCTAATAGTATTTTCGAAAATTTGACTAGAGTAGATATTTTGTAGTCACACCAGGTAACATTTTCTCACTTTAGATATTATGCCTTTACCTTACATCTACTGTGTAAGACAAAGTTCTTTTGCAGCCCTCCATGTTTAGCCTCACTGATACACTGTGCAAATCATCTGGAAGGCTCCGGAGCTAGCTCTCCTCCACTTCCATTTTGCTTCGAACGCGTAGCGCATGCCGTCATTCCCGAGTGTAGCCCGCAACCACCTCATAGGTTAATAAACGTCTTTACCTTCACTCACGCAAGCCTCCCTATTGATTTTTCCCTTGTTGAGTATAGATGATGCATTAGCAAACCATAGCTGCCACATTGTTTTCGCCGTTTATTGGGCTCTAATGCTTTGAATTTTCGGCCATTACGCATTGAGTCGCTTTGTTATTTCTGTTGAGCAGACTTCAGAACACTCCATTCATATGCTGGGAAACATTGTTCGTCTACATCCAAAACAAATCGCTTAAAGTGAAAGCATGTTTGATGCTCCAGACTGTTTGGCTTGCAGCGGAACAGACTAGCGCTGAATAACTCGCGGCTTGTGCTTCCGCACATGGTATAGTCTTTACGCCTTGCACCTAGGTTCTTAATCCTCTATGCTGGTTGGACTGTAGAACACATTCATGGTACTAAGGGGCATTCGCAACAGCAGAATAAGTAATCGTCTAATTTTTTTATTATCGTTGCACACAATTACTACTCTTTTATTTAATTTTTCAAAGATCCAATAGCTTCTAATCGGAGACCTTCCTACTGAGCTATGGACGTAAATCTCTGCATCGTCTCATGAATAAAAGGATCAAGCATCCGATGCTAGTAGAGCAGCGCGTAAGTTCCTAATTTCATGTCTCAAGAGGACACCAGACATCTTACTTTATTGAATAGTTTGAAGAATTCCACCTTTTAATTCTTGCTTTGTAGGAAGTAGCTGCACGCACTAATGAGGAACGAAATGGTTTACCAAAACCTACACATTGCCTTGTTGACATAAGCGGATCTGTTGTTAAATTTTTTAAACATTTAGCCAGATTCAACCAGCGCAATAGCCTTTGGTGTGCTTTCTGTATCATCTCAGAAAAACAGCAGCAAAATACTGCCTTTATTTGGCAAAAATTGGGTGATTGATTCCCAATGGACCCGTTTATGACCACAGCTTAAGAAGTTGGTAACATGTGCCCACCATTTTTAATATCTAACCTTCCGCAAAATCACTCGCCTGCGATTCAGAAACTGGAGGACATTCATTATGGTGATATCGGTATCGTGATCATTGTAAGCTTCCGCACCCATAAACGGCGAGCAGATTAATGTTCTGAAGACCAACTTGCCAAGGCTATTTAAGTAGCACAACCTGTGGTCTGAACGTGGGCACGTGGGCTTGAATGGTCAATCGTCAAATTAGATCTTTATTCTTTCATCGGCTGTGCAACCTCTCGCCTCTGGTCTAACGATTGCGTCTGCTCAAGGTATTATTCCCATTTTCCCTCGAACAATGTAGCGCACAGCACCAACAAGACAATGAATTTACTTGCAATCGTCGTAAATTTAGGTAAATTTTCGGAAAAAGATGGCGGTAAATTTTGTTGAACAGCATTATGTTTTAATCGAGCAGAAAAACGGGCGTGAGAATCTGATAGTAGATTAAAAGATTATGAACTGCATATAATGCATGCATATAATGCATGCAGAGGGTCCTGGGTTATAATCACGAACGTGGTGGTTAGTTAATGATGCAAGTGGGTTTGATCATGTTTCTCAAAACCGATTTGTGGTCTTGCCTCTGAAGCTGGATTAATTGAGTCAAATCTGGGTGTCGTTGGTGACCTGGATGTCGAATGACGGTCTCGTGTAGAAGTCGCCGGTTTTGTGTTTGACAGTAAAAGCCTTAGTACGACGTTTTCCTTAACCCGATTTCACCCGTTTGAGTGTGTTGATAAAACTATGCACTTGCTTGCATAATTAAATTCGAATTGGAGAAGGTCAACCATGCATTATGGCATACTGACGGAAGAAACGATGGGGTTGATGCCATTTAAAATGCGCCCCACGCAGGTAATCAGGACATCAATCTCACAGTTTGAGGGTCGTAAACTTAACCTCGCCCATTAGTTAAACTTATGAATCCCGTTGGAAATATATGGGGATACTTATATAATTTTGCAAAATATGAAGCTACAATGGAACTACCATAAACGTGAATTGAAAACTAAAAAAAGGCAAATTAACACTTTAAAGTGATAGGTTCACCGTTGCGCATATCAGTTATGCAATGCTTAGTTTAGTTCAACAAATCAGATCATCCGCGTTTCTCGATGCCCAAAAGGCAAACAGCTCAAAAGATAGCATTTTACAAAGAAATCAAGGACTGGCAGTCTCAGTAGGGTGTTACCTTTATTCAGGGCGTATTATTACAATCTCTTTTGCATACACGAATATGCACGGAAATGGCTTGAAGCTGGAAAAGCACAAAGTTGAGTGATGATTTTCCTTGCAAAACAGCCAACAAGAAGCGAGGTTCGAAGCTCACACCAGCCGGCATGGCACATGCAACCAATCGATATACACGTATGAAATCCAAGCATTTTATTCACCATTACATCCTTGAGCTATGCTGCACTTCATGTTGGCACGCCTTGCATCTGCTCATCTTGCCCTACGTTTCCGTTTCAGCCTTTCAATTCTTCGTTACTGACCCACGCACTGCAAATGTGTTCGCAGATCGCCTCTACAGCTGTCTTCTCCTAAGGGCATCAGTGGGAGTTTTCAGTGGTTTATATTTTCGTGGTAAACCCTTTGATTAGTTTGCATGGTTCAATGTGAGGTAGCAGTGGGACAAACTTCCGGTGTCGTGCATTTCATGCGTTTGCGGAAAAAGTGGGTCAGGAGCAATATTGGGTAGCAAAACAACTTAGAGCTCATAGGTGGTGCCTACATTCCATTCAGCCGCTTCAAGTTCTATCATTTGGATTTCGATCATAGAAATACTGGCATTCCTCTGCTTTCTGTGCCTGCTGCTCTACACTCTCATTTAGCTCATTCTGTTGGCTACCAACCAAACGCCAATGACGACTAAGTGCGACTGGTCTGACTTTAACATTCATATTTCATAATTCGCGCAAAAAGTCTTCAAGGGCATCCCAGCAATACAAGGCTAATTTAAAAAAGCTTCAGCCCTCGTAAATAAAGCAAGCATAAAATGTAATTTTTTAAGTTTCTAGCAATCGTGCTGTCGCTCACTTCTGCTGCCATGGATAAAACTTGCGTTTTGACGAAAATAAGGCTTGGGTCCCAATTCCAAATTTAATGTCAGATAGACGCTTTGTCCAGCAAAAGAGAACGCAAAGCATAAAAAGGGCAGTATGCGCATTAAGTGTAAATCGTATCTGCAATAACGACCGAAAAATGTTTAAAATGTTCTCATATGGAGCATTGTACTTTTCGGTGGTATCAGCTCAGATCAATTTCGTCACGTCTACCCAGAAGCCCATTACTACTGCCACGGCAGTAGGAAGAGTCTTACACGAAAAGAGGCCTAATCATTCGTGGAAGTGGACACCAATGGCTGAAGTTGTAAAGAGCTCACAAAGCGGGAGTAGTTGCTTGCAGTGGTCGGTGTGGAAACCTCAATGCAGAATTCTGCATGCCTGGTTGTCTATGGTGGTACCACAATATGCACAGCTTTGGGTATGGTAGCAACAATGCTTATAGACGGCAACCACGACTGAGGCTGTATTTACACCGGTGCTGATGCAGGAGCCTTTCAAACGCCGTCGGGACGGAGGAGCTAGTCGGCGGCGTATAAGCTCTCCTCTACTTTTCTCTTGATTTGAACGTGCAACAAATGCTACTAATGCCGATGGTCTTTTGCAGTGGCATTATGAATGGTTAGGTTTCAATTCCTGCATGCCGTTTCTTTTAGAACGGCACGCTGTGTTGAGCCAGGCTAAAGATTATCGCAGGAGTTCGTGCCTAGGTTTTATCCAGTGTGATTTATACTGATTGATCACCTTTACTAGAGACAATATCTAGCGAGTGCTTCGAAACTTCTGTGTGGAATAGAATCTTCATGATTTCAAAACGGGCATAAGTATGCATACTTGTTCGGGTAATAAGTTGTCGTTATCATGGCAAAGCTTGCTAAGTGCAGTCACCAAAAATTCCTTAATAAGGGCATAAAATGCAAAATGCAAGGACAAATAAATGAGACTTCTGTCGAAAGCAAACCGCGTGAAACAGTTCTACCGAAAGGCCCGCTTTTATTATTTAGCCAAATAAGCGACTAGCGATCCTCGCGCGTCAATCACATTTCTGTCTGAGGACAGGTCTAACTCAGCTCCGCCGCTGGCCAAATTGCAAGCAATTTGTCTAGCTCTCCTCCAAAATGAAATCCTACACCTTTCCAGAATGCTATTCGACACACATGAACGCTACCTCGTACTGAGCACACATGACGCGCATGCACGACAGTAAGCCCATTTCATGCTTAAAAGGTTTGCGTTGATTCAGGAAATCCTCTAGAGTTTATTAGGAATATAAAAGAAGTTTGTGAATTAATTCCCGTTTCGAATTAATTATCAAAACAAATGTTTAAATCAAGCAGATTAGTGCCAATGTTGTGGCCTTTTTAAACTTTTCAGCAATCATTTTAATTATTTCCAACATATTGCAGAGAGCCTAACCGGAATGTGTCCGATTCGCGAACCAACTCCGGTTTGTCAACAGCACACTTTAGTCAGAAATTGGGTTTGTCCAAGGCATTACTTTTGTCTGGCAGACTAAAACAATCCATGTTTGTCCATGCTTCAATTGTGGCCAAAGCGCCATCTCCATCTACCTTCGCTGACTACTGTTCGGGAATGCGCTTTGCAGGGAAAACTGCATACAATCGGATCTTTTGTATTGCATGCTTCTCTTTGAAATTTGCCTTGCAGTAAATATGTCGATAAGGGCTTATTTTTACGATCCCTCATGATTGTTGAAGGAGTGCTCCAGAACTAGATTGGAATATGCAATCTGTATTCTTCCGATTCGGACTACTTTATTTGGCTCTATAATTGAATAGACCTGCAAACTTTCACTTTGTGTAAAGATGAACCTTACGGGCTAGCAAACAGGAGACAAATGGAGGCAATTTTGACGAGCTCATAAGGGCTAATGCAAAATGTGCATCCTAAAATGTGCGCGCCAGGTGCAGTGGGTTCAGTTGTCCAAACTCACCACAGCTCAACTGCAGCAGCTTATAAAAATATTTAATGCGCACTTCGTAAAAACACTTAGAATATTATGCAATTTGATTGCTTCTTGGAAGCCTATTGTTTGGCTCCCTATTGAGCATCGAATCACTAAATATTTCGCAATAAATGCCTATTGGACGGAATGTGACGCTGAAGTAGTGTTAAAACCAAGGCACAAGCACTAGCGCTCCATGATTTCATGAATGGGCAAGCCGTTAAGTGGGAGAAGCGCTTTACTATGGACACCCGAGATTATGGTAACGAATAGCAATCTAGCAACAGAAAGATTTCAGCTCTCAACTTACAGAACTGTAGAGCAAATATGGCACCTTGGAGAGGATTTGGATAGGAGACCGTGTAAAGAATCAACATTTGTATGTGTAGAAGATAAATTTAAGTCAATTTGTGGAACCCAAAATTAAGCTCGTTTGGAGCAGCGTACCACTAGTGTTAGGACTACGATGCACGCTTTTTGAAATGGAAAGTGGTAAACTCCTAAGAGTCAGCAGTAAGACTCGGCTGACGTGGAGAGGATTTGGATAGGAGACCGTGTAAAGAATCAACATTTGTATGTGTAGAAGATAAATTTAAGTCACTTTGTGGAACCCAAAATTAAGCTCGTTTGGAGCAGCGTACCACTAGTGTTAGGACTACGATGCACGCTTTTTGAAATGGAAAGTGGTAAACTCCTAAGAGTCAGCAGTAAGACTCGGCTGCTATCTCATTATGTTATAATGCAGTAGTTCAATCGGCGATCAACCGTGCCGAATTTAGTGTATTCCATCCACGTTGCCTAAGCAAGAGTCACGATCAGCACGATGATTTCAAAATAAGGCCAAATTGAACAATACCTGTAACAGGGTTCTTCTTTTCTTCCGCCTCATCCCTTTCTACCTTACTGGAAGAAGACCGAGCTTTTCTAGGCATGGTTTATTTAAGGAGAAACGGTAGGTGGGGACGTTTAGTCTACAAAGTCGCGGTATCCGGCGCTGGGGGAGAACACGCTAGCTGGCTTTCGACCACGTGTACATTGTGTTCCCGCCTCTCACCTACAAAGCGTATATAAACACCAACATTATTACAATACCCTTTTGCGGATCCATCTATTCATTCTTTGTGGCAATCTACAAAGCCCAATTTTTAAAGCCGCTTGTGTCTCCTAGTTTCGTGAAGAAATCGGCGTTTAAAGCATTGCGATGTATCAAGTCGGAGCAGATTGAGGCTTTTGCCCACATCAGCCCAAAATCTATTCGAACTTAGAGTGCTAGTTCATTCAAGCTCCAATTTGTGTGTTCTCAATACGATTTAGCTAATAATCGTCGAATTGACCTCCCACTAAATTTCGATCAGCCCCGATTTCTTTTAACACTGCTCAAAATTCTGCGAATACAGTTAATCTTTATGCGCACATCATTTACTACCAGTGCGCTACAGGCATTTAAAATAGTGCAAGATTTGCCCACGGAAAATAGATAAAGGCTGCGAAGTGGGCAACCGTTTTGACTTCGCCTTTCTTTTCCAATTATCAGTTAAATTATTTTAGCGGATTTTGTTAAGTGATAACAATAAACTCAGTCAGACTTCATTTACAGTCCTGCTTGGTGGGAATGATGTGACCGTTCGAAACATCGAAGCATCCTTCTGACCGATTTAGAAGTATTACTATGAATCAGCAGAGCCATGGCCTAGTTAGACATTTCATTTATGCAGCAGTGTGCCTGCGAGCTTAGTGAAGGAAAAGAACTACTTGCTACGCCTGGCCCTTACAATAAGGGAAATGCATTATGATTTCGTTGATACTGGGGAAATGGATTGGAAGGCGATTTTGAGGTCCTAATCGTTATGTGGGTTTCAGTAGTCGTAACTGTAAGGATCAGTCAGACTTCATTTACAGTCCTGCTTGGTGGGAATGATGTGACCGTTCGAAACATCGAAGCATCCTTCTGACCGATTTAGAAGTATTACTATGAATCAGCAGAGCCATGGCCTAGTTAGACATTTCATTTATGCAGCAGTGTGCCTGCGAGCTTAGTGAAGGAAAAGAACTACTTGCTACGCCTGGCCCTTACAATAAGGGAAATGCATTATGATTTCGTTGATACTGGGGAAATGGATTGGAAGGCGATTTTGAGGTCCTAATCGTTATGTGGGTTTCAGTAGTCGTAACTGTAAGGTGCAGCTTGCACCCAAGCAATGATAGACTGAGCTAAAGGGAATGGGAGAAAAAAGGAGTTCATTGATGTGGATTTGACTGAGTACCAATCGTGCACAGAAGAACTGGTTGCTTTTCTGCGCTGTTAAACTGGATATTATGTCTTATCTTGCGTTAGGACAATTTATAGGTTGAGTTTGAGAGGTGGAGTAAATGGATAAAGCCTATGTCAATTTTTGAGTTTTCAGCTTCATTGTATGAAGAACGATGGGTGCAGAACTGACATTGCTAGGTCTGAAGACGAATCCATCAAAGGGTAATCGGGCGCTAATACACCTCGTGAATGTCCATCAGTCAGTAAAATAGGTGAGTCTTATCTGTCCACTACTACAAAGGTGTTTATTCATTGTTAAAAGGAAACGTCTATTCCAAGCAATACCGTATGCTCTTAAGAACCGATCAAATCGCATCACACACTAAGTATCCGACGGTGCAGGGAACAGTGCTTGCCAGAAATCATTTGCGCATGGAATGGTTCCCCGCAATCCTGTGGTTGAGCTGTGTTGAGGATGAACAACTGAATCTATTGACAACTAGGACTTCTACCAACCTACGTTGAATTGCCGCTCCCCAACGCGTCAAGTATCTTAGTTTACTCAATTATATTACTCAATTCTATTCAGTGGCAATTACTTCACGAAAGCGTGGTGTGGACGGAAGGAGAGCGAGCGACTTCGCTCCCTTCTTACATGGCATTGGTTTTGGCCACGTGATTGCTTAGCGGTTCATTTCATTTAAACTCTACCAACTATGGAGCCGATTGCAATGGTCTGAAAAAGCTCCCTAAAATTCAGCATATGAAAGGCAGAGTGACCTGTTGCAAAAAAGGCACCATCGAAATAGACATACATTCCAGTGGGTGAGAAATCACCCTCTCTTTTACATAAAACACCTATTTAAGGTAGTCTAACACGAGAACTCGAGAACCGTGGCAGAATAAAAAACAGTAGCAAATGTATGCAAATTTCCCCTCACTCCCCGTGAACAGTGAGAGAGGATGGATGGCTTGGCAAGATTCAACCCAATAAATCCCATGCACCAAGTTGTGTTTACACTGCCAACATGATGACACCGATACCAACAACACAGCACCTGAAATCGCAGCCTCACCTCTCAGGGCAGCTGCAGATCTAATATTAATGAACGGTAAATGACAACCCCAAGGTCACATTTTCTGCTGAATAATCACCTCTTTTAATCGTTACCCGGCAGAAAGCTAACGGTGCACAGTTCTACAAACACCATCAACTCGTACACATTCGAAAACAAAATTCTGCCAAACTCCCTTTGAAGCAACTGTCTGCATGCTTAGCAACAAGTTCGCCTCCTCAGAGCCCTTAAATGGCATAGTCACAGCCACTTATAACTAGCGCCACACCTGAACCACGAAGATATTTTACTTCTCAGAAATAAAGTAAGGCTGTTGCCCACAGAACCAAATAACAAGACCTGGAGATGCACGCAAATCAAAGTCCATAAAGTGTAACCCGATTGGAGCCTGGAGGCTACCAAATCATCTGCAAAACACAACTGACACAGCCGCACAAATACTAATTAAAAGGACAACCCTTCCAGAAACGACAAACCAAACTTTCGTGGACCATACCTGCTGAACTTTTACGGGGCTATGCAAAAGTGCCAACAGCTAACAGCACTAGCACCCTTAAGTAAAGGTTAACGTAATGCTAGCTCCGGATCCACCGTGCTTCTGTGGATGAGTAAGGCCCCTAAAATCCCGAACAACCCTGCAATTCTAGACCAGGTTCCAGTTGATAGATAAAATATCTGCCCAAAATCCTCACCGCAACCAAGACAAACGGCATCCATCATAGCCAGCCACCGATAAAACCCCATAATTCGCAGAAATGCTGCAGACGTAAAGTGAAAAAGAGTTGAAGGAATCTCGTCACACTCCATCGGCGAGCGTGGTGCTAGCCGGCGATTGCAAAGGTTTTGGTGTCCTCAGTCCCGAAACCGGAGTCGGGATAGAGGAGAAAAGTGCGTACATAGCCAAGGTTTTCGCTGATCCGAACAGCTACTTTATCCGGGGTTGCAGGCATTATAGCTGACACTCTTGGGCTCTCGTCAACAGTGACGCTGACTTGGTTCGAATCTCACTGTACCAGGTGGTTGTCTGCTGAGGTGACAATCAAATTCTAGGCACACCAGATTCTGCACCACCCGTGTTTCCAACTTATTATACTTTGTCTTCCCTAAGATGCGTTGAGGTAAGGAGAACGTGATGCTATAATGATAGGGTAGAGGGGAAGGATGAGAATAAGGTAAAACTGTGGTTAATAGCGGAGGCTGAACCCTTTCACATCTGCTATAGCAAGGCAACCGTCACTGCCACCTTGGTTCCTCTGCATGCTATGCACTCCTTTTTACTGCTTCTGTTGAATAAATTTTATTGAAGCCTTACAGTTTTTGTCCGTTGGCTATGTTGCCATATTTCATACAATCAAAAGTACACGTTGGTTTGAGATCTGGGCTTTATGCAGCCTTGAGGAGCAGTAGATGGTGGAAATTCTCTAGATGCTAGGTATTTTAGTAGGACGGTTTGGTTTGGCATGCACTCTACCAAAAGGAATGTAAAGTATGTAACCGAAGTAGCTCTCACAATCTGTCGTCTGATAACTACAAGGACCATTAGTCACAGTGAAACATTTTTGTGAAGGATGAGCATACACATAGCAGTGAGATTAGTACTCACTTTCCTGCTGTTTCCTCATAAATTTTCACATCTCTCCCAGTGTTTTATCAGTGCATGAACAGCTTCGCCCCGGAATAAACAGATCCCCATCGTTGTATTTAACGTACCTTAGCTTTGGGAAAGTTAAATTATATATAATGGTTGCATTATCTCTTATCCCGAATAGTTAATTAATCTTTTGCATAATTTATTATCTACGCACACTGAAAGCTCAAACCGATTAACTGCAATCAAGAACGTTTCTTACGTATGAATACATGACCATCCTTAACACATTTGCTTCCCTCATCTGTCTTTCACGCTTGATGTTGATATCCGCCGGTTCAGGATTCGGCTCTCCTTTAGCATTAAACTTCACTACAAACTGTTGTGTCCACGTGCACAATACAATTCCACTCAATGTGCTACTATAGCATGAATATGGTCCACGATACATGCTCCGCACACTATTACTGTCTCGATGCCCCTAGGTAGCAGACACTTTCAGAGCGGACCTGAATACCTTCCTCCATACATTGGCAGATGACGCACAGCTAATGCTAAATCTCCTTGCTGATAACTACGGCGCAGTCAAAGTGAGACATAGAGGAAAGAGCTAGAGTGGATCTGAGGATAATATGGATAAGTGGATAGCGCATTTGGGGATCCAGGCAAGTTGTCGTGCCTTCGAAGACATTCAGATCCCCTCGCATTTTAATTCAGCTAACCAAAGGGTCAGTTATTAGAATAAGGTTATGTGATTCAGCAGGGCTGATTATGCGC
>LWMJ02000903.1:0-24166 GCA_001693035.2 Taenia asiatica
TCATTGCTAAATGAAGCTTTGCAGGAACAGTACTTGTATTTTGGAGTGAACAGTCAACCATCTAAGTGCACGCATCATCACACAGACCACCGGTTGGTTATCAATAAAGCCCATGATTCTCGTCTGAATGTCTGATCACAGGAATAGTATGAGCGCACCAGGCAAGACCGCTTTGAACCCCAGTTATGTGCCTTTTTTAAAAATTATGCAAATTTGATCTAAACGCTAATTTCCGATTGGCGATTCTACCAAGTTTTACCACGCTGTAGGGCTTTTTATTCCCCACAACGATGCAGGGACCATGCTATGGTTTTGGAAAATACAACTCGGCTTTTTAGCATAAGGCGATTAGGATAACTAAAGTGGTCGAACCAATAGTAACAAATCACCAATCCTCAGTTAAACACCTTTATAATGCTAGAATATTACCTCGAAAATGTGCTGTGGCTCAAAGGCTTTGATGTCTGCTCAAGGATTCACCTTTGTCTGTAAATGCTCAAGCCCTTGAACCACAAAATAATCACGCCAACTTTGTTCTGTTCTCAACATGGACCCTCCTGCTAGTAGTTAGCACCCGAAGCGTCTGGTCTTCTTTGAGGATGGCGAACAGCTTACTTGGTTTTGCGCTTCTTTATTTCGTTTTTCGTAGAGCTCGGTACTTGCGTAAATAACGATATGCTTTTCTTTGTAGTTCCTGTACGGTGCTCGACTCGTGATTTGGTAATGCCAGAAGCATTGCAGAGCAGAGCGTTCTCTTTGTTCCTAAAAACGCTTTTTCATGCTCATTCCCTTTCATGGCGCCCCTTTTATCCCGTCTTCTTTTTAAATTATGCTTTTGGCCTGCTGCTTCAACGAAAAACTCAACTTCACGCCTACTATGTAAGTGATCTTAAAATTTGCATAGATTTGAGGAAATGAATCTGAGTCGATTTAAGTCGGACAATATTTGAAAAAGATAATATAAATTGACTATGGGGCACAACGCACAGAGGCAGAGTTTAATCATCAGTTTGGATGATACGTTCTGAGGCCGTAAGCGGTTCTTGTTGCACTATTGCTGCAAACTTGTCTAAATGCTTAGTCGATTTGATCTTTATGCATTAGAGCTTTTCGAACAAGAGGAGTGGTCGAACTATGTCTGAAGCGAATTTGTTCAGTCAAAAATTAGGGATTCCTGGGTCAGGTGCAGGGTTGGGTGCTACTGAGCTGTAACTAGCCAATTAGCCATGCCTTTCATAATCGAATGGAAAGACGATTTCCGACACGTCGAGAGCACCAACCAAAGCAAGATTTTGGGGGTTTAGAGCGCCCTTCACTTAATAGAGAGGAGTGAGCAAAAAGTGAATTGAAGGCGACGGTCCTCCATGAATCACTGCAAACAACTAATATATTCACTAGCTTCATTCGTGAGCGATGCAGTAACTAAAATGCTGCAACGCCGCTTCATCTTTATCTGCCATCAAACGGAAATGAATGAGCATTGGGCCTGCGTGTGCATGGTCACTATTAAGAAGACTCATTAATGTACCATGAGAAAGGGAAACTAAGAGGCAAGAATTCATTCAAAGTGTATTTTTCTGCAAAAATTATGCTTTACTTAATTGTACCCCTATTTGCATTGTTGAAAATCAGCTGTAGGTCTATATGGTTAATCCAAACAAAGGCCATTGCAAGTAAGCTCTATTAGTGTGAAGGACAAATTACAATTCCGATTTGGAATAACTAGTTCGCCTGCATTGTGTCAACTGCATAAGTCCTATTTTGGAGATCAAAGATTAGTAAAAGCATGGCAAATGGTATCATATTACATGCAACCACCCATTCATTCGCTCATTCATCGACTCATTCACCCGCCCGCTTATACATCATTCCGCAGGGTGATGCAGCCACCCCACTCATCAGTCTCAGCCTAAAAGAGCAAAATGGCTGCTCATTGAAAGCCTCCTTCTCAAAAATGCACGAATCTACCTGTTTATAATTTGGTTCTTTGTATAATCCTGGTCAACAAAAGTGATGTGCCTCAATGATCCACTGCCCAATGCTAAATCCAAATTCACATTCATTTACCCTTCTCAGGCCAATGTGTTTTAACTGATTAGAGTCTACCAATTTAGCATATTTTACTTATAAAATGACATGCAAAAACTGTTCGTAAGTAGTTGCGACGGAAAACATCTTAGTGAACTGCTGTAAGCAAAGGCGAAATGGGAAAAAGGAGAGCGGGAGAGGTACTCATTGGACCACATCTTTCCGAACTCGCCAAATACGCTCCTTGGTATTGCATCATCACTGGATGAAATACGTTGCGTAAATTTGAGACGGCTGGGTGAATATGTAAGAACCGCTTTTATTCATGACTACAAAGTCCGAAACCTCTTATGAGCAACGTACTCTCATCCAGCCTACACCGCCTTGAAAAGACTAATTACTAGCTTCAAAGACCCACACGTAATAAGCTGTCCTTCCCTATCTGTTCCTTTGGTGAAAATTGCTGTAACTACTGATGACCAGAAGCGCAAATTTGCTACATAATTTGTGGATTCATGCGCAAACGCCAACTTATTTTTAACTAAATTAGCGTTAAATTGTCAAGACATGCCATGCATTACTTTTTTATATTCACTAAATTTAGACCTGATAGAAATTTTACTTAGAATGCCTACAAACTTGTTTCGTTACTTGATAAGTGGGAAATGCATCATATATGTGATTACAAGAGCACATGTTCCCTCACCATTACAAACCGCTCTAAGATTTTTTACGCATGGGGTTCGCTTCTTCGTGTTTGACCTCACTTAATCAGCATTGGGGCGAGTATCTGCTGGAATCTGGTAAACTTTATATCAGTTGCTCCTGCCGATTTCCTTTCCTCCTCATCATCTTCTTCCTCCACATGATCATTTGCCTGAATAACTTCGTTGTGACAGCAGACTGCTAGTGGGTGACTTCTATGCCAATCTGCAATTGATTGGCGTTAGTAGAGGTGTGTGTGTGAAGGGGAGCACCTACCTCTCCTTAACACAATTCCTGCGATATCCACCGCAGCCCAGGCGGCAAAGAAGAAAAGCTGCCAAAGAGGAAAGTGATATGTGAGCAAACGTGAAGAGGGCTATGTCACGCTCTCGTTCGCTAGTAATCATCTCGTCAATTAACTTGAGGATGTGGAACAATTGGTGTATTCATTGGATTGCTTCAGCGTTGGGAAGTGCGTGGTTGCCTGGTAACGCTGTCATGCTGTGCGCGCAATGCATGAGCACGGAAAAGGAGAAAATGAGTGAACAAATATTTGTGTCGCAAATGTGTGATGGCAAGAAGAAGAGAGAAAAGATATGACGAGGCCGAAGGTGTCACTTGAATAGAAAATATAGGAACCCATTTGGAAACGTTTAGTTCAACTCAGAAAAGAGTGGTAAACTGATAGATTTGGGGGAGAGTGTGGTGAGCTGGTGGGCGATGGTGATGCTGGTGGCGAGAATGGTGCATTGAGGAGGAGAGAAAGGGAGGAAGCGGGAGACAAATGGACGAACAAGTGACCAAATGACTGAGTCGATGAGTAAAAATTGAGTGAGTGAATGGGTGAGCAAAAGAAGGAAAGAACGAGGCGAAAGAATTCGTGAAAGTGGCGGAGATGGAGGCAGAATTTAAAGAGAAAAAGGTGTTTTGGGAGAAAAGACGAGGAAGAAGAAGGGAATGCTGTGTCCTGGGAATGACAATGAGCTGGAACCGCAAACGAAATTTTCACTCAAATGATTTCAGTATGGCAAGAAGACGTGTGTAATTGTTAAGGGGGCATTTCCAGCGCAACCAATATAATACTAGGAGTTTCAGTGAGGATGAACCAGCAACAGACTTATTGGGTTGAGCATTAGGCCTGCTTCTTGAAGTGATCTGCAGCTTCACTTCAGCACTGATTCCCCCTTATTTGTTTGACGAACACACAGAAGGAGGAAGGCCTTGGTGTGGAACAGTTGGTCAGCATGGACCAATTCAGCTACGAAAAGCAATCTCCGCGTAAAACGCAGTCAATTAATCGTACTTATTTCCCACTCAAGTTTAATTCACATTGCGCTAATTGTGCTGTCTCGTACCGACAGATTTCTGGTTTTGTAAGCATGCCTTCCAGGCAAATGGGGAGGAAGAGGTAGTAATGTATGCATGTATGTGTGGGTGTTTGCATGAGACTCATAATAACAGTAGCAGGGGTAAGGTTATGAAGGGAAAAGGTAAATTGGCAATGCGTGTGGGTGTGTGCCTGTTGCACATGTGTGACGGTGAGATAACGTGGAAACAGTAGAACGTGAAAGCACATGTTAATAAGGGAAAAGTAGTCGTTCAAACAGATGACTATTTTGTGTCGTGAAATAATGTAGGATGGAGATAAATTGGAAGTGGAAAAGTGGACATTACTCTGGCTATATTTTTGACCTCAAAAGGAATGGAAGAAAGGCGAGGGCGCTAAATGCTAAAAAATAATGATCGAGTTATGAGAAGATAAAGAAAGCGTTAATGGATGTGTGTGTGGGTGTGTGTCGCAAATGTGTGACGGTAGAGGAGATAAGGTGAGGAAATAGCTTAAGCCAAGTATGGTATGGTTTGGTTTTTGGTTTATTAAAATAGAGTTATGAAAGAGAAGCTAGTAAGAGGTGCTCAGTGATTGATGGGAAGAAGTAAGGAAGAACGAGGAGGAGCAGAAGCAGGTTGTCTATTGCTAAACGGATTAAATAAGTGAGCTTTACCTCAGTAGTAGCCATAGGGAGCAAAGGTAAAAAAGTTTGTATGTCACACACATGTGATAGTGGGGAAGACAAAATGAGAAATTAGACGTAAAGCTTGCAAGGGCATTGTCAATGAAGGTGAGAGCAACATTTCCCTTCCCTCAGACAGTAGCAAAATCCGAGTCATATTCCCTTAACGCAGAACGCCTTCAACTGGTAACAACACCTCCAACGTGCATTGATGTATACACACCCAGCCCAACAACTTGCCACTCTTGTTAGTTTTATCCATGTTACTACCCACGCAGAAAGATGCAGAATTGTTGCGCGTGGTCTCTTACCCTTCAGGACTGACTGGTTGGGTCAAAAGCAAGAGGAGGTCATGTGGTGGACGAAGGAGGGATGATTGCTGCCTTATATGCGGAAAGCCAAATCAACAGGTGCCACCATCCAGCAATTTACTTTGAGGGACAATTGGTCTACTTCAACTACTAGCACGAGCAGTCAAATGCGCTAGAACAGACTGCGATGACGAAAGAATCGAGACTGCACGGAAGTCAGCTTCTATTCCAAAGCCGAATTGCGCCACCTCGCAACCCCGGATACCGATCTAGGTGGAGTTCAAGGCCAGTTGCCGTCAGAATCAAGGCTAGACAAAGACGAGTGTCGACCCCAAGGACAAATCACGACACTCCAATGCCAGGTGACCCCAGAACCGAGATCATCGTCGATTCTCATTTCTAATGTCTTTGCATCGCGGCTTTGGTTACTGATGCAGGTGGAGTTAAAGGGAGGGAGACATGATCAGAATTTGTGTGTCTGCACTATAAGATAGGGTCTGCAACTCAGTTGTAGGTCAGATTACCCAATATTCCACCACATGATTACGGGCAACCTCGTTCCAAGGTCGGATGACGTAATAATGTTACGATCCGTGAATCTGCTCACGTCCCAGTATTTATTTAAATTCCATCTATAGACATTGCACGAAGGATATAAATTAGTCGAGCTCAATGTGATGTCCAGCACCACTCTTGGTTTGAGCTGCCAATTAGGGTGGTTAAAGCATACAATGCTCAAGTTTCCATGCTTGCAGAATCGCATAATTGCATGTGTTTCGCTGACGTGTTTTAGGTATAAAGGTCAAGATTGAAGGAGAATTCTTGAACAAACAACGAGAGCAGTGCTGTATACCACAGACTTTTCGCAACACATGTCAATCAGTTTTATGGGACACATTGTTTTAATGCAATTAAAACATCACTTAACTGTGGTTGAATGTACCAATCCACGTCTATCCTTACAGTCAAACAACCTAACATCCAAGGAGCTATGCATAAGGCGAAGCCACCCCCTGGATCTTCGTGGCTCATCACTAGAGGCACATGCAGACATGTCAGTCCATCTGTCTAGGGTCACGTGATCCATTTTGATGTATGCTCTGCGCCGATTGCCGTCGCATCAGAGTCAAGAAACTCATAAGCACATAATCTACTTATCGCTTTATTTCCACTTTTCTAATTACTAAACAACCAATGATAGTCTTGGTGCACATGTCTAGAAGTGGACATGTAGGCCAAGAATCAGGAATTTCACTGCCTGGTATTGTGATCTTAATAGATTTCTGCATTGAAGATGGCATTTCAATTCTGCCTCATACTGTTGGCGGTCTTCGGTCTGTCTAAGGGAATCTGGGCATCCCGCAGAAAGATACCTCCTTTTATTTGGCTCTGGCAAACATGCATAAAGAAGCAGTAGGCGGATTGCATCAACTTGGTCTGTGTGGATTTCAGCCAGCCTTGGGATACCTCACATTACTGGTGGGTTTAAGCACTCGTGTGAAGTCACTGCCTTCTTCTCTCCTTCTGCCATCTTCAGTTCTGAATAAAGTTAAAGTGGGAAATGCTAAGCAAGATTGTTTTAGTTGATTTTCAAACCTGGCACAAAAATGCAGAAAATTAAAATGGTAATAGCATCAGTGACAGGAAGGATTTCATAGTGTTCATGCCTTTAAGATGCAACATCCGACTGCCCTGTTCCACCACAGTTGCGATTATTTTGGAGATATAATTTAAATTGGAATGTAACAACTCCGATCGCAAGTACTCGGCTGATGTGAGCTGAAAAGAAATCCATTTCTACATTTACAATACTGCTTTATTTGTTGCGGTAGAAATCAAGAATAAATATTTCATGTGATTTGGCTAAGTGACTCTTACTTAGAGTAGACCTCCTCCATATTTACCCTTTTATTTGGTGTAACGTAAAAGGCTAACTTAAGAATAGCATCACTCGGATTGTTGCGTTTGTTCCAAAATTGGCATGATTAAAAACGCATGCCCTAAGAGAATCGGATACTGTGGTAAAAGCATCGATGCTAATTTATGGGGCGTGTGTGGAGCCGAGAGGTGGGGCAAAGTCAATGCTGAGGTTGAGTTGTTTCTTCTCTGCATCGACTCTTAGAGAGCGTCTGCAAATAAATTGAATACGAGTCCTTATGCAAGTGGAATTTACCAAACGCTGCACTGCACAAAGTACAAAAGCTCATGTCACACATGTCCTCGGCCGTTAAACACGCTGTCTGGATTTGTGGAAATCGTTGACATCACTAACTTTGAGGAAGTTAGTATTCACAGTGCGGTCTCTGTTCACCAATGAAGTCAGCAACAGCATTTTGCAGGAGTGGGAACAACATTAATGAGCTGAACCCTAATGGGGTGGCGAAGTCATGTTTGTGGCCCTCATGGACCCAGCGCCTTTATTCAATTAACTCAATCGTCCACCTCATTTTCGGCATTGTCACTTATTCCCGTGATTATGAGTGATGTGTTGGGTAAGTATACTAGCAACTACAAAATGTACAAGGTGTTTGCAGCCATGTCCCATGAAAGATATCCTAAGAATTGGCGCCAAGTGGGGAAGAAGGAAAACAACAGTTAGGAGACGGAGGCAATGATTTTTCGCAGTATTTCCCAACCGACTTGATTGCGACGTTGCAGGTGATTTCGCAACACTGAATTATCTCCAGTTTTTCTCGACTGTTTGTTGAAATTTAATCAGTTTCGCAAGCGCAATGTTGAAGTAATTATTTACGGAATGCTAGTAGGTAAGACGTGGGTAAAACAATAGTTCCAAATGAAGGAACATGAGGCATTCAACTTTAATAGATGCAGCCGCGTAAATACACTTGCAGTATGGTTTTCAAATTAGACATTAAAGCGATGAAGAAACTTGCAAATATAACGAGCACTAATGCCAACTATTTCTTCTTGTATGGTTATCAAGATAGGACGTTAGAAGAAATCGTACCATGGTCTTCTCTGGGTCCTTAGTCAAAACGCAGGCAGCCAACAGGATGAGATAGAATGGAAAAGCCAACTTCAATCCATGGTTATCTGCGTTAACTACCCTGACGCATTTATAAGAATTCCATGCATGCACAATAGCCTATTAGGCATCCTGTTCTTGACCTACAAGGCGGGTTCGATAAATTCTTGCAATAAAGGCTATTGGGTGTTGATTCTTGTGGGCCATCCCACAACCAAACACCACGCTCACAAGCACCGCGATGCGCAAAGATGAAGTTTGATGTGGATTCGCCTAATGAAATCATGAGCTATCTTTCGTGTCGCTTCTGACTTGGCTATTGTGCAGAGAGTGCATCGAAATCTGCATACATATAAGGGTGTATTTGCTTTACTTAGGGACTCGTTACCGCTGAAAGACCACTATGAATATATTTATGGCTCCCTCGCCACTTATAGCCAAGCTTTCTTTTACTTCACGCTCGTCGAATATGCACTCATATTGCCAAAGAGTGTCATATTATGACCCGTTTGTGACATGCTGCGACTGAGCTACAGCCATTATACCAACGCTCTATCACTTCTCTGAAGTATTTTTTTAATACCTTATTTCTTTTGGCGGTGATGCAGACGACTTGTGTCTACGTTGCTAGATGCTTTTTGTTGGACTACCGATGTTCGCCCGACCACACATGCGATCACACAGGGGACTGGTAGCTTAACTTAAACCCGGCACAATGAGTATGATTCTCCTCAACGGCCTACCGCATTGCTATGTGGCTAAGCGCCGCGAACTTCGATGTGACATGACAATTTACGCATTAGTGAATGGCACTCAGAAACGAGTGTGCGACTGCTTAGGAGTATACAGTGTTTTAAGTGGGATTAGTAAGCCTCTTTGCAATCTGAAGAGCACTGTATATGCAAAGATTGCAATCGGGTTAACCCACCTCAAGCAGACACCCGATTTATTTAGTTCACTTTACCCGTTCACTTCCAGACACGTCACTCAACAAATTAGAATCCACTTTATAGTGCCTCAATCAATTTCAGCGTTTTGTCTTGTTAACCTTAATATTAAAAGCGTAGCAATTGTGATCCATGGTGCAACGTAGTGAGTAGATTCTTTTTATTATTTACAACTTAAATCTCTAGCAGAAGTGGTGGTTATGAAACCACTGTTAGCGACTCAAAACACCTTTCAATCATCCAAAGTCGGCCATATAAGCGGCGCAGTTTACTGCCTCATTCAATTCCACTGTATGCCATTTACCAAAAAATTCACGCTATGCTGGTCGCGGGACCAGTAAATGCAGGTGGTGGCTATAAACGGCAGTGCCCTTTCTTTAAAAGCATAATTAGAAACCCCCGGGCAAAATACCAAGCCCTTTTTCCTTCGTTGACTAGCCTAATCTAGGTCTATGCATTCTCCTTTTTCAAAACCATTTTCATGCAAGCAGGACTGAGAACTTACTCTCATTATGGTGTAGACATGCGTCTCCCTAAGTCAAGCAAACACAAATAATGGAAAAATTGTGGGAGTTTGTGGTGGTCGTCACTGGTGCCAAGGGTGAGTTTTGAGCAAACCAAGCTCATGTGATTGGTGTGGGTGAAGTAGAACCCAATTATGCTGTATCCATGCACACAGACTAAAGCGACTGCTATGGATTTGAGCACGCAACTGTATCGACTCTTATAGTGGTGAAATAAAGTCAGAAGGTAATCATGAAATTTCTACACACATTCAGTACTATTTCTGTCATTGCTCGCACAAACTGCACTGCAATGCTTTGGATTCACTTTTACGGCATCATTAATTCGTAGCATCCCGTTATGTTCTAGAGCAACATATTTCGTGGTAACTGTAAAAATGTGGATTTTACACAGCGGTTACAGGCGTCTGAGTGATGCACTTGTCGTAAGAGGTTGGATTTCATACCGCTTTTGGGGTTTTGAACTTATTTGAATTCATAACAGCAAAGCGTTTAATTGTATCTCATTATCGAGTATGTGACTATAAAGGAAGTGCTTTTGGTGAATCTTAAATGCCATAAGGCCGTTTTGGTGAATTTCGGGCAAAAATTACTACTCTTTTCACTCACCCATTGTGGCAGATAAGGAATTATTGAACTAGTTTCATCAGCTTGTCCTAACCCGATAATCCTTCGTAAATGCAAAAAAAACAACGCAGTCAGCACAAAGCAAACAAGATTATGAACAGACAAGATTTCGTAGAAGAGATGGACTAAGATGTCTTCTTTTGGTTCCATTTTCCTGCCTGTTGTTGGGATGCTTCCAGCTTAGCCCCCACAAAGGAATCACCATACTACCCAATAAAATAGCACATAACAGGGATTCAAATATTTTCCTGTTTGGCAGCTAATCAAACGTGGGAGTGAATATTCACGACACCTCCCCAAGCAGGTGATACTGCTGTGAAAATGTCAGCATTTTGCATTTGATCGAATAGATAACTCATTGAAGGGAAAAAACTTCGGCACTTATCGCGGTTGCAATATTTATTTAAGAAGGAGGCGTCCTTGCCTAGTCAATTCGTTGAATTAAACTGTTTGAGGAAAGGGAGACGCTGGATCTGAGAAAATCTCCTATTGCATGCTTGAAGGCCAACAACCTAGCGTGTCACTTATCTGGAAATTAATCCAGCAAAACATTCACCGTAGAAGCATTGTGAGATATTCTTCAATGTCAAAAGGTGAAACCAATGCTTTTTAGCATTTGTCGTGCAACTGAGACGAAGATTTTAAAACGATCCAGGGGAATTTGTCCTGCTCTATTCAAATGAGTAATTTGCCTGTGAACCAACCATTGGTCATTTAGATTATTTTGCCGCATCAAAACTTGGAAATGGTCCTTTGTGCTACACGTTAATAATGCCGGGTAGCGCAAACAGTAATTGAGTTTTACACTCGTGTGAAAGAACTAGCTGCGGTGATTTGGCCGCTTGCGTGCACCCATTTCACCTGGATTAGTCAGTCCGAATGCCAGCTTTTTACGACCAAGTCATTTAAATTAACCTTAACAAAGAGTAGTTAAAGTCCGTAGGCGGTCCAAAATCCTCAAGTTTACAGATTCAGGAAAATTATTTGGCAATGTGGCAAAGCATGCCAAAAATCCACCACCTCATCCAAGTCCGGGCTAAAGCTGTAAGAAATGAAGAGCCGATCTCTCAGTAAGGGGTGAAGGCGTGTGACTCTGCATTATCAGCGCACGCACTCCTATGCTTGATCGACCCGCTGCAGGAAAACAGTGGCACCACATGCTGGAAAAGGGGTTAAGTTGAACCACCCACACTATCTGCTTCGTGACAGTTGATTTATAGAGGAGTTGTTAGAAGCAATTATTTGTGCCTGCTTCATCAGGAAGGCTTATAGAAGGTTTGCCGACAATCGGTCAATAATGCACTCAGGTTATGAAATACTTAAGCATAAGGCCTTATAATAACGAGATGACTTGATTTAAGATAAGCACAATGGGTGGTGACTTTTTAAAAGTGGGTAGAAATTCAACTGAGGAAACTTAGACCTTCCTTTGGAGACTGTAGTAAAGGATTGACCCGTTTCACTGCAAATCAGGGACAGTGCAGAGACTGATTATGTTCAGCCGTTATGAAATCGGGTATCCCTCAAAAACTAAAGGCAGAGAGGTATATGTTTAGCAGGGTAAGAAGCCGTTTGGGAATGACAATGTGAAAAATTGGATTAAAATGATCGCTAAAAGTCAGCGATAGCCACTACGTTTCCTCTGCACGGAATTGTATAAGGCTGACAATTTGGTCGAATGCTATCCCCAAATCGCTCAATATTATAAGAATAATCGAAAGGTAAGTTGAAGTTGTAAAATATGGACCACAAGTTAAGCACTTAGAAGGAAAAGGTCGATAGAATTAAGTGCAGTGTGGGGAGTTCATGTTTCCCTTCTTGTATATCCCAATCGTATACGTACGTGCATTGTCAGCAGGAGTGCTGTTTACAAAGGAAAACAGTTGCAGTGCTTACTTCCTCACATCGTGGCATCAAGTGAGTGGAAGTTAACTTGAGCCTAGTCCATGAATCACTGCTACGATCGACCGTAGTACAGGTAAATCCGGATGTGCAAGGCTGTGGAGTTGCTGATTAATATGTCTATCCACGGTGGATGCACGTGACCGGAGGCACGGATATAAATCAACATGTCTATCGACTATGAGGTCACATGCACATCAGCAGTGGACGCATGACACGAAAGCATAGGCCTAGGCTGAAGTATCGATAGTAAACCAAGGCTGAAGCACTTTGCGTGGGTATCCTGAACTTGGAAGGAGGCAAAGCGATATGCAGGTATCTTTGTGGTGAGTGGCACCATTTGAGGCTAGGAAAAGAAAAATACGTGAATTTTTTAGGGATAGTTTGCGTGACTAGGAGAAGGTACACAAGTCAATGCATAGATCACACGTTGACGAGTTACGTGGTTCTAATGGCAGTCACATTTAGGCTAAAATTTGTGTAGACACGTTTGCAGGCTCTAACGCAACGAGGCTTGGAATTGTATCCATACTTCCGATAGTGAAATAATCTTGAAATAACTTAAGGCATTGATAATTAACTCTAGCAAATTATCCTCAAATGGGTGATATCTGACTCTGAGAAGTCAGTCCCTAGTGCATATAAGCGGCTAGAGTAAAATAGTTAACTAATCCACTCTGACCCTGCGTATGGAGTCAAATTCGATTACTTAGGGGCATCAATGCCTTCTTTAAATGGCCAGACACCCACTCCTGTAGTTCGATGGGTATTGACACTACAGACTACATCCATTGTTATGTATTTGAGCTTACCTGTCCATACTTCGTCACTGAAAATCCCTTAACAAGACAGCGACGATAATTTGGTTATTTTAAGTTGTGAATTCGATGACTGTCACTGCGCGAGTAGGGTTTAATGTGACAGTTGATAGTACTCAAACTTTTTTCTTTTCTCGAGCAGGTTATGCGTGTTTAGCCTAATCACCATTAATTCTCCATTTCTGCCTTTTTCTATCGTCACAAGAAAATTCCAACTCCTCCTCCCCCTCCTCCAAGTGTCCCTAGAAAGCAAATGTGAGCGAGTTGCTCCTACTTAATTTGAAGGCTGGTCCAACTCCTGCCTACTCGTCCAAGTGCAGATTTCCTTTTTCGCCTCGTAAAGAATCCCTCTACCTGATGCTTTACAATAACAGATAGGAATGTGCGCTTCCACCCTTAATTGCTCTTTGCCCTTTTCGCTATGCGTCTGCACCTGTATATTTGTTTACCCAAGTTTAGTGGTATTTCATTGCGTGTTTTTATTTTGGTTTCTCTAGAGAGCCACCTCAATTGGTGTAGCACAGAAACAGGTAGGAGCTTGTATGTGTGTGCTTTTTTGTATATGAGTGCAAAGGCACAATAATCCCATCCTTTGTGACATTGACGTCAAGGTTTAAATAGCCTATCAATGGGGGTGATATTAGATTGACCTCAGATTTATGTCAGCACATTGGCTCCCTTTGCATTATCAAGTAGGAAGGTCGCCAAATCACGACTTCTACCCTAGCTTTCATTGACCAATAATTAAGAATGCAGTGATAAAATTTGCAGATCAAATAATTCCTTACACGAAGTCCATTCCTTGGGTAGGCGTTGAGTTGAAAATTCGTTCTTTCCTAATCACGGTCACCTGATTTACTGCTTAAAATGCTTTAGAGCGGCACGATATTGCCATGCAGAATAATTAGTAGAAGTGTGTAGGATATACTCCTGTTGTAATGGGTCGACTGTGGGAGAAATTCGCCATCAATATTATATGTTCTGCAAGCCAGAGCCACTAAATGTGAGCATAAAATCAAACCGAGAGAAAAAAAGTCATGCTGTTTGTTTGTTTGTTTCCAGCGTAACAATCGTCATTTAAATGCTTTCATTGCCGTACATGCTCCACAGTAATAATTTGTTGGGTTAATGTACAATCACTAAGACTTAAGGCCCAAATGCACAGCAGTACTCGGTTCTCGACTTAAAATTGTTTATCCATTTGAATAAGTGAAATCTGCCCTAATTACACAAAATTAACTACTGATTCGAACTAATTAAGGGCATTTACTGTATGATGCTGCGACAAATTTAGCCACAATTAGGCTTAGATTTCCTCTAGATTGACTTACATGCACCGCAAAGATACAGTCACGCCAGAAGTGTGTGAGCCGTGTCACTTGAATAATGCACAAGTAGTTGTTGATTACAACTTTGTTTTACTTACGGGATTCTATTTTCCCAACATTTCATTCATTCATCGACTAACATTCAAATCCAGAGAGCAAATGGCACGATAGTACTAAGTGAGCGTCTGTCTCTCCTTCTTTCTGGCGCCACAGCGAACCTCAAAGTTCACTTAAAATCAGGTTATATGCATTAAGAATGTCTTTTTATGAATTTCTCTATCAACATCATAAACGTAATTAATGTGATGATATAAAACAACTTTTAAATGACTGTGAAGGGATTTCTTTCCAGGCCAGTTTAGTAGTGGAAGTAGCGGCACATTCCTTTCTCCTTTCCATCCTTGGGCACTACATGTGGCGTGCATTTGTATTAAAGCCATCAACAGGAGCCAGTGACGCATTCAAACTAGTCCAACACACACGCGCACACGTCAGAGGTGTGGTACCTCGGTCAGCCTGTCCGGTGCGAATGCCACAGACACCACGTAATCGTCGTCGTGAGGTGTCAGTGGTGTGGTTAGAACACCCTCGTAGATAAATGCATCCAAACACGGTGGCATTAGGTATACTTGCCATTCTTGCGATCTAGATTATAATTTACATTGGACGTGAAGACTGTTCATTCACTTATGCCTAGCGCACTTCCAAACATAAGCAATGTGGCCCACTTTGCTGAACCACTTCGCTTGTTCCAAACAGTAGAGGAGAACTCTAAAAATAGCAGCACATAGCTAGATTATGAGAAAAGAGCAGCGCTTCAGCATGCATTTCTAAGGATTTGCACTGATAAGTTCTATTAGGAGCTTGACAAACTTTAAATCAGGGCAAATGTGCTCAAGAATAGACGTAATTACTTAATGATCACAAAGGGTGAGCAGCACACTTACTTCGTGAAATCTTTAAGCAGAATCGTTAACCTTTCCTAGCCATGATACCCTACCTTGTGGAAAAACGTATTTGTACACAGTCATTGCCGATCAAGCCAATCTACTGATAAGCACTCCGTCAAAATCAACGATAGTGTCAGTCGTAGTTTCGATTACTTCAAGCACATTTGTCTGGTCATCCATCCATATACCATAGATAACGATTTCTGATCATTTGCACGTCTATTGTGGATTTCTCGTTTGGCTGTTGCAAATCCGTATCCTAATTTTACTCTTGACACTCTTCGAAATCGCTGATCGATCCTTCCACTCATTTTGCCATCGCGCACCCATTTGTGGATTTTTCTCGAATTTAACCACTTACTTCTCCTCTTATCAATCTATTTCACAATCACGGATATCTCACTGCATGACAAGTTGGAACCGATTGATTCGAAGCGCATCTGCCTGTGATCTGCAATTGGTAGCTCCAGAACCACATGATGGTTCGCGACACATCAAGACGTGGTGCTAACCACCTTTGAATTATCCATCCGCAATAGAATCTCGCTTTATATGTTGCTGCAGTTCCTCGAATCTTTGATTCTACTGCATAAAATTTTCTCAGCCTGAGACAGGTGGATGCGATGGCTTCACTTTAACGAGAATCTACGATGCTTTGTTACCTACTGATTAAATGTGCTTCATTTTCATCCTATAGACGACTCACCGCTGCAGATCTTTGACTCAACATCCCCAATGCCCCATCTTATCACCCATTTGCCAGTCTCAAAGTCACCCACATTGGTGTAGACCACACACTAGAGCAGTTTTGACCCTTTTTACCAAAGCTTTAAAATACTAGCTCAAACTTGATTTTTGATTTTGCCGATAAGTTAGGTGACACACACTGCCATTTCTACACAAGTACTAAGTCGCAGTAATTTGAATTTCAGATTCCATGGCCTCATCCATTTGGTCGCAAAAGTAATCCCCCACACATTACCGTATGCCAAGACTGAGGCGTAACTCGGCCAAATGTTGTGTAGCCAATGTGAAATGAGCAGGTTTTGGGCTTGTCTGACTCGGCCAAAGTGTTAACTAGTCATTGCTTTGCTTTCTTCCTTTCCTTTTTGTCTCGTACCCATTCTCTCCTCTAAGTCCAACTGTATTCATTCGCTATAAGTAAGACTACGTGCAGTTGAATGACCGATTCATTAACCACACATTTTGTTTACATTCTTCACGAATCTGGTGGCATTTTATTGCTCATTAGACTTCCCTTTTTCAAACCCACTGCTTCATAGATTGGAACCATCCGGTTTTTTATTAACCCCATCACGTTTGTTGCCTTCTACTTGTTTTGATTAATTTTTTCCTTTTTACTTTTGTATCTCTACCTTGTCCATGCCATACTATGCTGGTGATTTACATTTACTTGTAAAGTGTAGTGAGCATTCCTTAGACTACCATCGGCTCCGAAGTAGGCGAATGTGAGGGTGTTTACAATGCGATGGCTTTTGATTGATAGATACGGAGAAAGGCAAAGAGATGTCAGAAATGATACCCCAAATTATGCCGTAGCTGCCTATCAAATGTTCACTTTTGCGCGCACACACACGCACACAGTGAACTTAGACCAGCAAGACAAGTGTACATTACTGCTCATTTCTGTGAAATACTATGTTTGCACACTACCTAGTTGGTCAAATGAAGAACATTGGTAATATGCCAGATGAGTAAATAAGTGGTCTGACTGGACTACGCACCACAGTGGGGCTCGAACGAGGGCTAGGGAAGAGGACTTTCCCTTCCTCGAGAACTTTGAACGGTTTCACTCACACGTGATAGGTCTGGATATCAGCGATAGCGAGCGTGGAGACCTCAGTCTGCCTTGACTTTCGCTTGATGTGTGGGTACTGTTGTGTGTGTCTGTGTGTGAGAGCGTCTAAAAGTAGCTGTGATACATGATTGCCGGGACAGATAGCTTAGCGTGGTGACAGGTCTGCAAGGCATTATAGTTCAGTAAGTCTCCCACTGCTGCTGCATGTACTGTGGCTGCAGATAACGTTATAAATGGCGTACAATACGAGTTTGGGTAGGAAGTTGAAGGCGTGATTAATGGTTAGAAGTTTGGGCCTCGCTTTGGGAAGTCTTCAGAAGTGGCAAATGTGACGTCTTGATGGATATTTATAGTTAATTTCTTATGCGTATTAGTATCTCTCACCTAGAAGACCAGTAGTGGCTGTTTAACCTCTAAAGTGGAGGTGAAGAATCTTCACTATCCAGCTATAAAGTAAGCAAATGCAAAACTCAGATGCATATGCAGCTCACGGTACGTCAATGTTATGGTTTCACAATGCCTATTCCAACTTATCACTTTTGGCCTTTGCTAGAGGCCTAAGAGAATCAAATGGATTGAAAATGGACCTCATACTCAAATGCTTAAAGTGGGCAGTGACGTGTTGTCAAGCATACAAACAGAGACAATAAATTGGCGCATGGAAAGGAATAAATACGTGAGCTGATGGGTTAACTCGATTTGTTGAGGACCAAGGAGGAGGTGGTGAATGGGAAGAAGATCAACGGTAAGAAAGAGCAGAATCCGAAGAGGAGGTTGTTGAGGGTGGCCAAAAAGGTGAGATGGACAGCAACATGAGGACTAAGATGGGTAGCTGAGGGCAGTTATAGTGTTCACAGTTGATTCGGCATAATCGCTTCGAGGAAATATCGCCTGATCCTGTGTTTCGTCCCTGAGCAATGATTCATTTATATACCTCCTAGGTTTACGATTCGGCCGTTTATATGCTTGTCTTCTAGTTCATTATCGTAATTTATAGGCCCTAGGACTTTAGTCTAAGGGTTTTAGTTTTGAATTCCTGATAGCCCCTTGTCCTCCGATTCTCCTATCTATCAAGCAGAATTCAATTTTGTATCGATGTCCCTTTCCCCTTGGCAATAAGGACTGGGTGACGCATATTATAGGAAGCAGCAGCCCAAAGGCCAGCCATGTCCGTCCCCACTTCCTACCAATAAGGATAGACATCAACTGCAGATGGGTGTAGCATTGTGGACTCTGTGCAAATGGCCATGGGGGCAGCGCGATTTGCGAGAAAACACTCTCACCTCGAGTAAGATAAGAGTTGTCTATATTGCCACTCCCCCACTTTCAAGGTCTTAGGAGCAAAGTGCAAACCGATCATAGTGCTGGATAGCACTGATGTGCAAGCACAGTTGTGGCAGGGATAGAAATATAGTTTTGAGATCAACCTAATGGAAAGATAACCCTACGAGAAATATTTTGCAAAGAAGATACGGCTGATGAGGAGCAACCCATGAAAGGCGGACAGCAATGAACAAATTCATCTTGTAAAGGGGCCTTAATTTGAAATGCATCACATGGCTAATACGCCTTGCCAACTTTATGAAAAGTGGTAGTTGTGGGCGAGTATTTTCGATTGTCTGAATAGGTGGTGGTGGCTTAAAGTAGTCAGGAGTGTGTGAGTGAGGAGGGGAGAGATCTATGCTATATCTAAACATCTGTTTAACTGTGCCTTTTGTTACCACTTTTGTGCTTGCACTATCGATTTGACAGTATGGTGTTCTGTTCATGCCCACGGATTGCCGAGCTTTCTCTGCGAAAGTGGTTCATGTCGTGATGTACTTACATTGGCTTCAGTAGAACTTATCTGGGTGTAGCAAATGATAGGTAACTTGGCACCGATTGGCGAGTCAGCAAACAAAAATTACATCATAGCACACAAAGGCACTGCAAGTACTCTCATTAGAGTATACTCTCCTTAGGGTCCAGCATTCTATAAAAAATGACAGGAAAACAATACCTAATCAAAAATTAAGGCAGCCAGTCATACTGCATCTGATCGCTGTTTCACGAGGCATGGTGCACTAGGTGATTGAATTTTATTTTATTATTTGCAAACTTACCAAAGTATTCCCAATGAAATCTGAATTTCCAACAAATGCATTGTCCGTGCATGGCACAGGTTCCAAGTATATTGCTACATGGGGTGCTCACTCACAATGCCCGCTCAAGATACGTTTATATCGACGGGCATCTAAGCATCAGTGTATTCTTCTATGTGCCCTTTTAGATTGTCGTTGACAAGCGCTACTCCACTTACTGTGGAGCAAAACAATATTTGACTCGATAATCGCGTTCTTTAAGCTCACTCACAACACCAAGCCTCTCATGAAGCAGACACAAGAGTTTTCTATCCTTTTGGCTTTCGCATTGGCAATTAGTAACTGTTTTGGCGAAAAGGCCGTGAGTTAAACCATTACGACCTGCTCAAGAAAAATCGCCACATCCATTTTAAATGTTTGTCAACTTACCACTTAGGCTATCACCTAATTCCGCGAATTCGCGCCTGCATTCGTCTAGCTAAAAGCTTATTCAACAAGTTGTGGACACCTGTTACAAGTGACGTTTGTCTTGGCTTGTTGCATTTTATCTGCAGTGTAACAGATTGTGGGAAGAGAATAGATTGTTTGTAGGACAACAAACGACAAGTGGGCTTACAAATAGAAAAAGAAATAGGACCTACTACCACATAGGCTTTATATAAGCAAAATACTTCGCTATATGTCAAACTCCAAAAGGCTTCGTTTGAAGGACCCCCCTAGGTGACTTGTGCTGCCATTTGATGTTTAGAGCAAGAGGAGGAGCAGACTTTCAAATGCGCCTTCATCAAGACCAGTCTCAGGCATGTTTCGTGTTTAGAGAACACACAGAGAATGTCACCTGAGGACTAAAAATACCTTTGCATCGTTCTTGCTGCAAAATATGTTGGAAACAGACCACCGCAGCGTTGATCAGGCTTACCTCTCAAATAGGTTGTTGAGTAAAGGATGAAGTGAAGCTCAGCACCAAAGCTGATGTGCGTTTCCTCCCCATAAACGTAGTGTCGTCTCTTCAGATCCTCAAATTTGGTTTTTTTAAACATTAATTGAACATATATTAGCAATCAACCCTCCAAAAGATGACTTCGCCTCACTACGACTGAAGGGAGAGCTTGGTTTGTAGCAGTTGCATCATAACTCGCCCCAATCATTCAAGGTTCGGCACTTTCGTCAAATTGCAGATCTTCTCCAACGCCCTGACCCACCACATCCAAACAAAATTGCATTACCAATAAATTAATTTTTACACTGAGCTGCAAGTTAGCTGGGGCAGTTTTTCTCGAATATTTGACTTGCCATGAGGAAAAATGCGCTTCGGATGGGCGAATTGACATCATAGATTAAGGCTAACAATTTTAATGCAACCACTTCATTCACTTTAAACCGTCTATAGTGAGAGGAATTTACTTAGTGAATTGTGTCTTAAGTTAATCTATGCCCGATCATAGGCGTATGCTACATGCAAGTCACTTTTGGAGAGGCATTCATCTGCGAGAGTAGCAAGAAAAAGGGTGTGCTGTGTTCGCCGCGGCATTTTGACAAGATATTCAGCCCTAATGTTCAGTTGAAATATGGGATCGCCTACTCCTGTAACTAATGTGGCACACGTACTTCATTGTAACATTGTAAGCATATAAAACGGCCAAATTGTATGCCCAGGCTGCCCATTGCCTGCGCCCATTTCTAGCCTCGTTCACACCTCGGGCATTCCATCCGATTCAATGGAAATAATAGGACCTCAAAAGCGATACACTTTGCCTTGATGAGAGCACACTAGAAGTGGTCCATTGTTCTCATTCATATTTGTAGCCACATGTACTCGGTGACGCATATATATAGCGTGGACACTGAGCTCCTGGCGTAAGAGTGGCACAGTAGCTCTCCTCAATGGCAGCGCACCTTGTGGCCATCCTTGTAATCCAGAGCGTTCTGGTTTGTAAAGCTTAACTTCCGAAGTCATATTTTAATACATACCTAGAGTGCGCTTGGGCACAAATCATCACAGAGGATTCGCGGGACTCTTTTCGACTTCGTGTATAGCTTCGAACGTCCAAGCATAGTGTTTGTGAATAAAATTTTCCAGTGCAACCTCACAGTGCTCGACGAAAACGGAGCCAGAGCTGCACCAAAATGGCAGGGTAGACCACCATTCGGTCATGAATCCGCAGGTTCGCTGGCATGTTATACTGTGTTTTGCTGTGTTATATAGTCAGTATTAATTACTGGCAGTGTTCTATTGGCAACCGTTGGTTAAGGAACGCAAAATGTACACACATACGTGCATAGTGATGCCAAATCATGATTCCCAGTCAGGAATTGTCACATTTTCATCGTTGTAGAAGTCAGTCTGCTATCTCTCGGTGTTGCATCACTGAGGCACCTTAAAGACAATTCAATCAACTGCTCCTTACCAGAAATATTTGCCTACGGTTCCACGACCTCTCAATCGCGTCATCTTCGTCCCATTTCAATGGCGACAGATGGAGTCCAAACCAACTTTAATGTGAGTCAGCTAACACATGCGCAGAGAGAGGCAGATAGGTAGGCAAGGAGAGACAGAGATGTCACCAAGCCTAATTTATAAATAAATTTCGTTAGTTTCGCCTACTTTCTTGCTAAACATATAATTGTTAGTTTAAACTGATTCGCTTGCCTTTCATAATCCAAACCTAATGAGAATAGCAACAACTCCTTGAAGCATGACCTTCCCCATTGTTCTGGCGCAAGTATGGCAGATTATGGAACCCAAGCTGCTTCAAATGCAGAATCCGTGGTTCACGATAAGCCTTTGGTACGTATTACTCTGTCACAGTTTCATTCTCCACCTCCAGCCTCTTTCCACCCTACATTTTCTTCGTGTCTCTATTATCGCTTTCTTGCATTCTTGGCTTCTGCATTTTTTGCTACCCCTTTCTCGTCTGCTGCATTTCTCCCTGTAGGTGCGGACCATAATTAACCAGGAGTCTACAATTCGATCGCGTAAAATCGAAGATCCATGCAGTCTCTTAAAAAGTGATGGAATTCGACTTGAATTCAGCAATGCGGTGACATGCGTAAGGGTGGATGAAATGCATCCACAACCACCAAGACAAGCGGTTCTTGTGGTAAGTTAGCTGCCCTTGCACCAAACGGGTAATTCGTTGTCCAATCTGTCTCAGACGCAAGTGTATCGCTCGTACAGAAAAGGCCTTCTTATAATTATTGATGGGGTGTATAGAAGGGCTGATAGGCTGATCATTGAGCCCCTCAGAAATGATGGTGGTGAGAACGCTTGCTCTATAAGGGTTGCATAGGACTAAATTACGCTATGCAGTAGGCCAAATTCATTTGTTAAAGGCAGGCTATAAGTTGGACCCAGTAAGTAAAACCTCCTTGTTACTGTCACATTATTTAAGGCAGTAGTCTGATGCCTATTGCTCTCCCATGCAACGAAACCAGGTTCTAAGGATTAAATTCACCCTCAAGATCAAAACACGGATGGTCAGCGGACCAATGGATAGTTAGTGGTTAAGTTTCAGAGCAGCCATTTGATGTTCTTATTATCCTTCAGTCAGGACTAAAACGTGAGGTCTCTGTAGATTCCTTAACTTATTACAGATGGGCATACACCGTTCCACTTACTCTATGCCAGTCAGTTAATTCATTTGCAGCAGAGGCCCACTTTGCAGTTCCCTACTAATGCGCCCTTGATGTGGCCAAGTTTGGGGGATACTCTATAATGAGTGCAGGAAGTGGCAAAATTGTGTCAGGTCGCATTCGTGAAGGCTACTTGCGGTCGCCCAAGGGCTGACCCACCCAATGTGCAGACAGGCACTAATTTGTAGGTACAGCTGGACGTGTATTTGAGCAAAAGAATACACTTCCGTGGATCTTTTACCCAAGAAGGTATGCACTCAGTGGTAGCCCTATTGGAGACCCATGAATGGGAGCAACAAACTACAGCAAAGCGTGTTGAAGTTCCTATCAATGTGCTCCCTTCCATCACCCAGTCAACTCAGCATCTGGTATGTTTATTTTGGCGATGCAAGCATATCAATTTCGCTTCCTCAATGGTAGGATTAGTCAAGCCAACAATTGCTGGAATTTCCATATTCGGGAAAGTTGGATCCAAGCTTTTCCCCGGATGTGAAAAACGCTTAGACATCTTCAATAGTGAGGTCTGTATTGCATTCAAGGTGGATGTCGTTGTGAGGTCTGTATTGCATTCAAGGTGGATGTCGTTAAGGGAAGAGTCAAAGAAGTAGCGTGGTGTCTTGCAAATCGACAAAATTCCGATTAGTACTTCGAAAAAGTGGTCAGGGGTACAGAATACACAACTGACTTCGTTATAGCCGTAAGTGATGCACATTGCCAGTAAGATTGAATGCACTGCAGGCGGCGGGCCAATACACAATAACTGCTGTTGCTAATGGCAGTGATGGCATCAGTTTGAAGGCTAGTCGCTCCTTTGAAGTCCTTAATGATGAGGATTTTGTTCTCGCGTGTGAGAACTACCAACGAAGCAGCATTGATGTAGCTCAAGCCAATGGGTCATCTCCAGGATTATGGCCCGCACCAATGCAGATTCGTTATAGCCGTAAGTGATGCACATTGCCAGTAAGATTGAATGCACTGCAGGCGGCGGGCCAATACACAATAACTGCTGTTGCTAATGGCAGTGATGGCATCAGTTTGAAGGCTAGTCGCTCCTTTGAAGTCCTTAATGATGAGGATTTTGTTCTCGCGTGTGAGAACTACCAACGAAGCAGCATTGATGTAGCTCAAGCCAATGGGTCATCTCCAGGATTATGGCCCGCACCAATGCAGTTTGAATACCTTCACAAAACTGACAACTTTCACTACTTTCTGTGGAACAACCAGAGCACATGTTTTTCGCCAAGGTTTTGGTTTAATTCGTCACCTGATTCTCATCCGAGTGAGGCAAGCACATCTACCGACACCGTGGTTGATCTTCTTTCTTTCCTTAGAGCATTGATTTCCTCTACGCAGCAGTGCGTGTTCCAAAAGAAGGAAGGACATTTGAAGTGAAGGAGGTAGATGGCGATATATGTTTGCCTCCAACCGAGGTGAAAATGGATGAACATTACGAAATGACTATTTATGTCAATAAGTCTGTTAAAAAGGATGGAGA
>LWMJ02000904.1:0-21469 GCA_001693035.2 Taenia asiatica
GTGGACGTCATCTGAGGTGGCAATGGGCTTGTAAGAAGTGGACCTGAGGATTCCGCTTCTAAGTAAAATGGTAAAATTTTGAACCTGACTGGGTGAGGGATGAGGAGAGTGAGGGCACTGTTAATAATTAGTGGGTCCCACTTGATTCCTGCATTGGGAAGGGGACAAGAGGAGATGTGAAGCCCTTTCTAGCAAAGTTGGCCTTAAATGATGGATGCATTGCAAAAGCCTCGGCAAAATCGGCTTGTGATAGGCAAGGATTTGATTGGAATATGGTTAATGGAAGGAAGAGTACATGTCACCTACTAAAATCCTTTGCATTTGATCGGCGGTCAGTGGGTAAGGAGTCGACACATTCAGTGCTTTCGAAGAGTGCTTTCTGAAGACCTCAGGTTGTACATTGACTAAGGTCATTGACTAAGGTGTAGATTGCACACGGGTACCACTAGTACTTTCCTAATCGACATTTGTTGCCCTTGATTTACCAGTGGCGACGCCATCATTCAAGACAATTCTCGCAAAGTTGCAGCATCAACAGCAAACGAGAACGAGAGTTCCTCCTCTCGAGACACAAATAATTACCCCCCCCCTAAGGCAGGTAAATGCACTGAAATCGAATCCCAGTAGACTCACTCGGAGCCTGTGACTCGAGAAACAGCATGTCTGGTGACCTTCATATCACCACAGATTAACCCCTTTAGGGGTTGATATAATACAATAATATATTCACGCACCAATCCAAACATCGGATTTACCCTTCGGATTGTGCGCTTCGGTCGATTCCTTTGTGACTCTCTGGTCACTTCCCCATTTTCTGCTTGAACCGTCTTTGTGGTTCACAAACCCTCCAAATGACTAATAGGAATAGATGAGAACGTGACACTTAGGGCGTCTCGTGAAACCCATTGTCGGATTGCTTGCACAGTAATACGAGAGCAGAGCTGAAATCTCTCGCCTTGTCAAGTTTTTGTGCAATTTTTATTTACAAGAAGAATGTCATCAAGGCTAACACCCGCTGAGGAGGCATAGAAATTAAAGGCTATTCATGAGACTCCCTGTCACTCCCTTAGAGCCAAGGTCAATTTCTATCATAAGTATGCATGGCCGAAATCACTCCTTCATTTTGCAATTCTCCACCCTCCTTCCACCAATCACACGTGATCATAGGCATGTCTGTGGACATTGCGTCCATTGAACAAACTACTATGCGAGTAGCACAATAATCATGCAATACTTAGGTGTTCAGGTGAACTCATACCATTTAATTTGCAGAACACATTTTATGCACAAAGAGTGAAAGGGCGTGGCAATGGGCAATTCAAAAGTTCTTTGCCACAAAATCATTTTGATTGCTTCGAAAAATAAGCGGTTTATTGCATATTTGTTTTCATAATGTTTATGCTCTGTTTAACAGCAAAATTGCATTTAAAGAGGGAAAAATTGGGCAAATTAATGCCAGAGATAACTTTTTTGTTTAAAAAGCTCTTCAAAAACCTCTTTTAGCAGTCCAGTACACTAAGGTTGGACCACTAGTTTGGAACGAGAGCGCTTTTTCAACCCGACTTGTCAGGAATGCCTCATTACATGAGGACCAGTCAGCACTGCGGAAGGAGATGGATTGGTGGAAGTTGGCAGATTCGATATGCCTCTCTCGTCTTCCATCAGATGCCCAAAGTGCTCAGTACCAGAATTAAAGGAGACGTTGATGAAGACAACTACTTTAATCGCCATTGACGATGTCATGCAACATTTTGGCGCTAAAACGTGGAAACCCTCTCGAAACAATAAATTTATCTAACTTAATTTCTTGCCTTCGTCTCCTACTTTAATCCACTTAAGTAGGGTTGATCCTTATATTTGTAGAGCACTGACAGATTTGTCGATGCAAAATTTGGATGGTTTCTCCTTCAATTTTCTTAAATTACACCCAGGCTACAAGTGTTCTGTTAATAGAAGAAATTAGAATAGCATTGCTTTCAAGATGAAGAGTAAAGGAGAGATGGTTTGCATAAATGCATCTAAGAGGCTAAGTGAACGCATTTTGCGTTGTGGATTGCGAAAGTAAATTTAGTTGAATGCAATATCAAATGTAGTTATTTGTGTGATCACCGTCATTTTGCCTTCCATCAAATTTGATCTCTCGGTTACAAGAGTCCCTAAAAGCCCATTTTCTGTCTGTCAAGAGTTTCGGTTGCACGAAAGAAAAAATTTCTTTCAAACCCGCGCAAACGGCTCCATGATTAATTCCTGTTCCAAAGCTCGAGTTTGTGCTTACAAGGCTACAGATACGTCTTGTGAAACTCGGGAAGGGAAATTCAGGCCAATGTTGGCCTCATCAAGACCCATGTATCTTGGAGGGGATGCAGCTGAGCAAATTGGCAATGCAGTGGACAACTTGTCAGCATGCACAGTAGAGGTGTAAAGTTCAAATTATTGCATGCGATGCAGAATGCGTCCCCATACTTTTTCACACAAAACAAAATACTTTTTTACAAAATAAAGCAAGTAGGGACATTAATCTTATGGTGGAGAGAGAAGCACTTATGTGAATAAAAGACTTGCGTTGATCAGATCACATCAGAGCACGCCTTATGTGGTTGGAATGTGGTTCTGTTATTGACGCCTCTAACGCGAAAGTTTATGACCCTCCACTTTCGAAAGAACCATGTCACATTGCTTGCTATCCACATCATTTCGGGGTCACTTTTGCAGGGCTAGGTGACTGGTATCTGACATGCATATGTTGTGAAGTAACGCTCTTCGTCGCAATTAGAAAATGCAACCCAGGTACAAGTTTATCCCAAGCAGTACTGCTTCCCATAGTTATACATGCCTATTCACGTCCACAACACATTGCACTCTTGACTTAACCTATCAGTATTCAAGCTGTTACCATGAAGCACCGCACAATTCTCCTTTCTGACACATGGAGGAGGAAACTGTGCTTGCAAATCCTGTTGTGGTGTGGATTAGCAATCACGATAACTTTAAAGCATACAGTTGCAAAATTGCGTCTTACCATCTTTTGTTTGAGTGAGCATTCACTGGAGCATCACGACATGTGCGGAATTGGGTCAATTGGAATTGTAGTAGGAAGGAAGGAAGAAATCCACAGGAAGGAGAGAATGCTTGAGCACTCAACACTTCCCATAAACTTGCCCTAACGTACAGCTTTATTGTGCCGTATCTTGTTTCTTTAGGAGCGTCTTGCACACATGGCGACAATGCAGAAACAGCTTTCGCCGGTGGTACTCACGATCACATTGAACCGGTTCATGTTCAAAACGGCTGCTCAATTCACCACCCTCACTGTTCACAAAACAAGGGATGTTCACTAAAAGTGAGTGCATCCAAAGCTTCTCCTGCTTTGTGCTTATGCCGAGAAGGTATAGGAACCAAAGATTTATGCATAAAGCAAGCGTAAGAAGCTTATGCGCCTCTGTAAGTGATTTTGCTATGCCGACTCCGCTTCTGTGGACCCCAGCCACCCTATAGCGTCCTTTGTATCTGCCGCAGATAAGTTAATGCGAGCACAAATCCCAAAAATTCGTGCCTTTCGGCATCATCCATCCCCACCTCCTTAAATAACAAAATGAAGTGGGATTGAATCGCATCAACAGACTGGAAGACATCCCCTTCATCCGCATCGTGTCCACCTTCCATCTGGCTGCACTCTATGCAGCTCATTAATCTTTCCATCGTGAATGCAGTCGCCTTACCATCCCAGCGCTTGTGATAATAGACCATTTTTCATCAAGGTAAGAATTATAATTAGGATATTTTGCGATGCAATGTTGGTCAGTGATTGTTTAGTTGTCTGTTGCCGAAGAAGCCTCCCAGTTGACTCTTCGTGTGCTTAACCCCGTTGAAGTTAAAAGGAAAGCGTATTACACACCCTGCATCCGCAGTTGTATTGACGAAGGAAGAGGCTTTATTTCGTTACCATAAACGACTTATGATATTGGTGTGGTGCGTGTGCAGGTGTACTTCAAAGAAGATGGGTTGCGGTAATGTTTACGTCCTTGAGGCAGCTCACTCAGTCACTTTTATTGTCACCATATTTCTCCTTTTCGCTCGTCACAGAATTTATAGCACAACCCTCTTTGCCTCACAGAACGCGAGAAAGTCGAACAGGTGAAGGTAACCCAAGAAACCGTTTTTCTCTTACTAATCTCTTATCCATCATTTATCCGAAGGCTTAGCTTTTAACAGCCTCCTACGTCTTACTCCATTCTACCACGTGCTCTACTTCGGCACTCTCACTGTTAGGCAGAGTGCGTTGGTGGCGCAGGGTGACTGAATCTCGCGATTATTTTCACACACCCCGTCGTTCCACAAATAGCTATACACATTGCAAACTATATGTTGAATCGTTGACTAATGCTGATGATGCAAGCAACTCAGTAGTCGTTCACATTAACAACTTGAACATCTCCAGTCAACGAATTTGATCTATTACTCACTCGGAAGTTGTATTTACCCAACCTCATTGAAGTGATCCTCCAAACCCTTAGTTTGACAGGTAGTCACGCGTGATGCTGCACATTCCCCCCTATCTTGTGGGAGTGACTTCATGTTGGACGGAAAGTGACACTTGTTAAATGCATACTATTGCTTTAGTCCTACTATTGGAAAACAAAATTTAAGCGTGACTTTCCATCGGTGTGCCTGTGTGTCACTACCCCCAGGTTCTGTTGACTATCCAGTTTGTATTAGTCATAATGGGGCTTGACAGACCCTCAGTGTGTTGGTACTCCTCACTGTGCCCTCTCTGTGCTCCACCAGTCGACAATTTACTGTCTCGCTAGGTGTTTTCAGAACTGTGCTTCGGCTCCAAAAGTTCCATTTCAGTTAGATCATGGCACACTTGAGGCAAGTGAAATGCGTGGTCACGGTTCCGTGGGTATGGTCGACATGGTCTCTTAAATGTCCCAGGAGGTGGTTGCGGAGGTCATTGTTGAAAACATCTGGATTCCATAGTGCGGAAGGCGCATCTAGTCTCCCACATGCAAGCTGCTGTGTGTGAACAATGAAATTGGAAATGGAATAAATGGTTCGATTTTTATGCAAAACGACATCCCAAAGAGAGAAATCATTGTCCAAGTTAACTATACTATTACAGCTCAGACTGACAAGGACACAAGTAAATATAATAACAGCGTGTGCATAAATACCATTACGTATCAACAAATTTGTATGACTCTCTTGGTATTCAACCACCTCCGTATCTCCCAATGTCAACTGGCACTCCAAACAGTCCGGAGAGGTGGGCAGATGATAAAGGAGCAGAAGCATGTCACCGCGATCTACCTCACCTTCATTGGAGACCCTTGCCACAATCTAGAGCCGCATAGCTACTCCAAATTTTCTGATCTATTGGCAAAAGCTTTAGAAGCACTGTGTTAACACAGATTTACTTCTTAAACTTGCTGAGCACAAGGCAGAGGATGCGCCATTTGAAGGATCATTAGGACATGCATATAGACGCTGTTCTCTGTGGACATCCCATTCGCCACCTCAAAGGTCATTAGCGTGCAACTGGCATAAGTCTCGGGGCTAGTCGCGTGGATGGAGCTACCAAGCTTGATACTGAACAATTTCATGGCTCTAGCACAAACCACATGTGTATACTAATTTTTTGGAAAAAATAGAGTCGTGGTGCCCTAACTCACAAATTTACGGATGGAGAAACGTGTTGGATAGCGCAAATAGTGCTTATGCAAAAGCTGCGGTACCCTGTGGCTTAAGAGCATAGTCTTCAGCAAGGATATAAGGTCAAGAGGTGCAAAATTCTTACTGGCAAATGAATGGAATACGATCAGTGAGAGGCCAAAATGCGCCGAAGGGCGCTGAAGTCTTGTGCTTTATGAGGAGGTGTGATTTTAAGGCTCATTTTAGATTCCATCAACCTGCTTTTAACACCGACTTCATAATTCCACCGATTAGCACTAGCAGCAAAATAGAATAGTCTTTCACAAGGCCCTCTCATCCCCAAGCCACTTTCGCATGCACTATATTCAGGACTTACTAGCTTAGCTGACATCATCTTCCCCCACACAGAGACAACTTGGGTTTGGTGTATAAGATCTCTGGTAATTGCCTGGCACGATTGCATGGGCTCAGATTCACCCACGCCTAATTGACAGCACAGTACAAACTGCACTACACACCCACACCTTGAACAGCCGATAATCACAAGGTTGAGAGTAGGACTATATAATTAGCGTGCGCACCTCAATGAGACCAATTGAGGTAACACTGAAGGAGCATCCATACACATGCACATCCGGATGCTGTTTGAAGTCATCTGCGTCGCCTTAGTCCTCACCTTCCTCACTGTCCTGGCTAAGCTGCAAAAGAAAACCACCGGGCCTCACTTCATCACCATACCACCAGCTCCACGAGCAAAGAGAAGCGACCGTGTGAAGGCTGGACTAGGTCGCGTTGCTTCTTCTCTATGTCCTCGAAAGGGGAATGATGAGAAACATTACTACAAAAGGAGTTAATAAGCAATGGATTTCGGTGATCCCTCGGAAGGACCTCACTCGCTTCCATGCATTTATCCTTGACCTACTTCTGCATTTATTATGCTGTTTAATAAACACTTTTTGAAACAGAGAGGACGTTATTAAAGTGAATTTGCTTAAAGTGTTGGCGTTGATGTTACAAAACCACAAAAGAGTGCCTTAAAAGGTGTGGATGTAGATGGGAAGCAACTGCAAAGACAGCGATCCGCCAAACTGCCATGCATGTGTCAACCGGTTTTTGAAGAGATCTTGTTTAGCAGTTTACATAACGTCCTAAAGTGGGATATTGCTTTTAAGTACTTGGATATTGAAAATCCAACTGCACCACGTCTACTGCGCTTTGCACCTCCACGCGACATTCCATATGCGACACGCACCAGGAATCGATGGGGAAGAACTCAACCACAATGCTGCTAGACATGCTCTGTGCACAACGCCTTCTAGTTCTCATCTCAGCCCTTCACACTGTCCTCCACTCACTTTAGTTCTTCCTTGCAATAGGGCATTTTTTATTCGTCACCGCCTCTTTCCTTCCCATTTCAGGCACGACAACAGGCTAAAGCTTAGAGCAAAGGCAGGTTTTGTAGGAACTAAGGGCAAGTTACAGCATCTCTTCCTTTTTATGCTTCCTAACGGCCTTTATACTAGCCTTCTTTCTTCCCATCCTTGGGTGCAAGCAATAACTTAAACATTATTGTAGAAGGTAGCTCATTCAAAGCGCAAACTACTTGTCCGCATCAGGTTTACCAACATCACCAACATTCTTATTGCATTTTTCTCACTGATTCCATATTTTGTGTCTACGCCGACTGAATAAACAGAGTGCTAGATAAACCTATAAAACAAAGGAATGAGCAGACAAATGGCTGGAGGAAATAAAGCAGGTAAGAAAGCAATGCCCATTATTCACTGGATTTAAATGTCGTAGTTTCATATCCTCAAATCTGTTTCCCTTCCATTCCTTCTCTGCCGTCCTCATTCTTCTACTCCTTGATTGGAGAAGGCGGTTTGCGCAGGAGTAGAAATAGGAACATTCAAGAGGAACGTGCATTTGCTAATTCATTGGAAAACCTCTACAATGCAGACGCACTGACCACAATTGCATTTGCCCACTTTGGAAACACTATATTAAGCTAAAATAGGCTAGGATGAGATAGATTGGCATTATCTAGAATAGACTAGACCTGATTTGACTACACCATCTGCTTCATTATTCATATTTAGCAGCTGCTTTCAGATCGCATTGTTCCATTGCAACTTAACCTGTTCTGCAAAATTTACTGGGAAAATTACTGGAGTCAGTAAAGGCTTCCCTATTTTGTCTTGCAGACAATAAGAAATAGCAAACACGTGTCGAATCCACATGTTTGAGCATTCACCCTTCGAAATGTAGTGCATGTGGATAAGGTTGTAGCCAATGAGGGCCACGAAACATGTTTGAAGAAACCGTACTACACTGTTTACGGCAACTACATTAATCGTGTAATCAGCCATCCAGATGAAACTGGGCAAATAATTTTTGCCCAGTAAGTTTTGAGGGACGATAAAAGTGATCGAGGTATTAATGGAAATGAGTGAAATGGGTTTTTTGTGAATTTGCTCATTTCTGCACGTGCGTAAGTCCCCATCCCTCACTAGAGATGCGAATGGGGTTGAAGTGATGTCTCCGATTGTGACAGTGAATAAAAACTGTTTAGCCTAAAGGAAGGAAGGATTGGAGGGATGAGGGGAAAGAGGATGAAGGGGAAGGGGGAGTACAAGAAGATACTCAGTTATGGTATTTGTGCAATGTGTGTGGGTCAACTCTTCCTTTCTTTTGGCTGCTCATTATTTCGTCTACCCCTTTGATCATGCAACTGCTTAAACATAAGCTGAAGACTTCGCTAGAATAAGCATTTGAAAGGCGGAAAACGAAGCTGGCACACTTGCTGCAGGCACACAGTCCTTTGATGACATGTCCAAGTAAGATCGCGCTGTCTGAGGCCATGCGGTTCCTTTCCCCATCCGTGTTAATCAAAAAAAGTCAAACAAGCAATTGAAACATTATGGAATTTATACACAGATCAGATTCAGACCTGCGTTCTTTGCTTTTTTGTCCACCTAGTCTCTCTTGCTCATAAAATCTACCACAACAATGGGCAGTAGTTTATCGGGATACCTAGTTACTTCCTGCCCTTTGACTCTCATCTCATGCGCCATACTCAGCTCGCAATTTGGAAGCCGATGGCCAAAATGACGCGAAAATGATTAAGAATGTATCAATGAGCACCACAAAATGGATTTTTACATAGGTGTGCCTCGACAGCATGCAAGTAATTGCATCTTCTCAGTTTCTACACGTATCAGCTAGTCACGTCAGTGAGCTGTACCGAGAACCACACAAGCATTATCGTAGACCCAATCAGACGAAGCCTCGTTTAAATCATGCTTTTCTTGCACAGTCTCTTTGAAGCACTTCATTTTTTATGAATTTCCCATAAAACCAGCTCACGTGGAATAATTCTGTAACCTGCCATGTCCATCATCCTGAGTTTCTCCTGAAGTCGCAAAGGAGTCGTAGCACTGGCACAGGAGGTGGACATGTCACTGAGGCTATCGGGCATGCCGATGCTGAGCAGGAGTACAACAGTTGATCCCTCAGTTGCCCGCATAATCAAACCGTGGATTCAAATGGTCAGTGTTGCAAGATGGTTTGACAAACTGTACCACTCGAGTTTCAGCGCCTTTTTAATGGCCATATAGACTTCCATTTTCTGTTGGTTCAGCTTGGAAAGGGTATACATAATATTGGTTTTCAACTTTTGAAGGCTCTCAAGCTTGCACTATGACAATCCATTTTAGCCGCTTTGGTGCCTCTCTCTTCCACCTCCACCTCCAAATCTTTGGAAAAAGCAGATTGGATGGAGGAAGACACTTTGTTGAATAGTTGTTGCAAAGGTGTACATACTGTTAAGGGGCTAATAAGCTGTGCCTTAGTAACAGAAATTGTAGGACTTTGGTGTAGCCTTAAGTGGGAAAACTTGGCAGGCAGTCAAAGCATCGCCTGAATTCCACCTTTCTTGTACGATGGCATCTTTGCAATTGGTGGTCAGGTTCTGCTTTAAAAAGGCTGTGTCAACTATTATAAGCATCACAGTACCTGATTCACTTCTCTGGCTTAAGTTAGGGGCTTATTTTTAACCGTGATGTTGAAGATCAAGACTATTTTATAAAGGATGCAACAAAAGTTGCATCAAAGCATTGCTACTTTATTGCTGCGACCCAAGAGACCTAGTCGATTTCAGCATTTTATCGTGGTGATGAATCGCGTAAGAGTGAAGGAGATCACGTCTTAGAGACCTCTCTTGAGTCCCTTCTAATAAGAAATATCAGACTAACACATGAGAGAAGGATTGTCAAGGCCGGTGCTGGGGTTGGAAATAAGACAATTCACTTTTGTCAACATCAAATGGAAAGGGAAGGTAGTGAATGAAGCTACCAACAGAATGGATCACATTCACACGCAGTGAGGGCAGATTAGGGGCCTTAAGTTTGAGGGGCTAGCGACTCGCTGTTGTCCTGTTTCACACATGACATAAAGTGCCATTCCTTATTGACTGACAGACTTGTCCTAGAAAATGACTTTTGTACCTTTAGGTGTTCCACATCACTGGCTATCCCTAATCCATTTGATACAAGCACGTCTTCAATTAATGTCCACGTGATCTCCACAAGCGTATGCATAATTGGAGTGCACAAATGTGTGCGTGTGTGACAGCACAAATGGATTCACCTTCACCTTCAGAAACAATGCAAACTAGCATGTTAGAAGGGAGAACTTGCGGTTCACATTTCCACGATGCCGAATGCCATCTTCCATCCCATATCATGAAGCTCAATTGTCAGGAGTGATGGACAATCTGACAATCAAACAGACAGTAGAACAAACTCTATGAAGAGTAAATCAATGTCAAAAGAACTAAAGAGGCCAAGAGATGGTCCTTTTTGGCCTAGTCAGGTTATGCCTCTCGGCTTACCTCTGCGCTACAGGGGAGGGAAATTCCCTTAAGAAATCGTTTGAAAGACTTTTTATAGCCATGCCAAATTGAATGCACAAATGTAAAAAAAATTATTCTGGCTTTTCGCACTTCAATAGGGCTATCTCAGTGAGGGAGGATCCGATGTCCTGCCTTCTTATACATCGTTTAGCATGTGAACAAAATTGCACGCTTTTGCGTTGAAATTAATGCATTCACTGATACGGCTCATAATCACTTGCGTCTTCCTTCCGACTCGAGCGACCAGGAGATGTTTGACTTAATAAATCTCTCACTCTCCAAGATCGCTGTTCAATTGGAAACTGTGAGAAGGTTCCTTGACCGTACTACTTCCACAGAAGTTGAGTTTAATCTCCTCATCAAATTTATGGTGCTCGTCTTCCTTGGTAGAGTTCGGCACGGACTCCCCTATCCTCAGCATGTGTACCTCTTCCGTCATGCTAGAGTTTATCATCCAGCAGTATAAATCAGGGTGTTGGTCTGTTAAGATCGGGTTTACCACTCTCTGCTAACAAGGTACAGCTCCACGACCTTTCTGAAGATGAAAGCAGACATAGAACCCTGACGTCGAACCACAAAAGGGCTTGTCAGCAACTGGCGTAGCCCAGAGGCCGAGTCGCGGACAAGGTACGATAAAGGAGCCACAAGTGACCTGTTAGCGAATCCAAGAGCTAAACAAGCAAGTAAAGCACTACGTGGGCGGTAAGCTCAGTTGATTAAAGAGAACTTGTTTTCAATGAATCTAAGCCACTAGATTTCATGGAGCTCTGCGAATTTTCTTTGTTCGCACTGTGATGGGCGTTGGTTTGAGTAGCCTTGGCAGTGGGACAAGAACGGCTCTTCCATCACAATGACCGCGAGGTGTGTGCCAACACGTTGGAATGCANAATCTAAGCCACTAGATTTCATGGAGCTCTGCGAATTTTCTTTGTTCGCACTGTGATGGGCGTTGGTTTGAGTAGCCTTGGCAGTGGGACAAGAACGGCTCTTCCATCACAATGACCGCGAGGTGTGTGCCAACACGTTGGAATGCAAATAAAGCGAGCATAATTTCTTCTCCTATTCAATCCTTTCCAGACGTACGATCATCACCCGTTAACAAATTAATCTGGAACCCAGAACTTCTTCATGTCATAGTGGGCCAATGCCTTCCAGTCTGCGGAGTTCACTTGGTCATTCCGAATGAGCATCCTGACTTGTGCCCCAAATCATTGTAGCCACCTGATTGTGCGTCTCCAAACCTTACAAGTGATGTAGGAATGCCTACACAACCAGCCTCGTCTCACACCTCCCAAAGTACCTGCCGAAGGTTGGTCATCTTCATGTAAAAGAGAAGATCAGGTGAGTATGGAAGATCAGTTTACCCGAGGAATTGGTAACTCGCTTGAGATCATTTTGCAATGCTGTCAACTTCAGTGGATTCTTCCAAAGTTGAAGGTTGATTGATTGTTCTTTGGGTGAATGGACGACATCGTGATCAAAGTACTGCGAAGGCACTTTTGTGAGTAATGAGGCTGAGAAATGCGAGGTTGTGTTGCATGGGCAATGCAAATAAACGCATTCTCTGTCGCGATAAACAATCCTCCACGTGTTGCATTGCAAGCAAGAAGCGTTGTAACTCATGGTGGTGCAAACTCCTGTGGAAGTCTTTGACACATGACTTATGCGTAAGTTTCGGCTCATATTCTTCTTTACATTTTGATAGAATTGCCTTCCCTTATCTCCAATGGCTTGAAACCGACGCCTCTCACCCCACGGTTGATTGTACTTTCGTAGTAAACAACTAGTGGGTCGCTTTCAGCCTAAATTCATGGAGGACGATGACGGTCACAAAGAGTAGAGAGATAAGTTTCCCAACAGAGAAGGCGTCATCCTCCATATTCGTCTTCAGACATAGGCACTTCAAACGGATAAATTTTGAGATTCCACGAGAGGCTCTGAGAAGGCTCTGTGGGTAAAGGACAGCAGTGGAATGTGACGAAGATTCTTTGCTTAGCAACAGTGCCCAGGTAATGACCCGAACAGCGACAAAATCCTTTGTACTTCTACATACCGCACAAATTGGACAATTTTCGAACAAATATGGAAAAATGGAACATCGATGTAGCTGAATGGTGCACTTGACCACATGGAGCTATTCTGTTGAAGGTCTCGCACTTCCTTCCCTTCCCGAGGAGTTACGAATTGGATGAGGGAGCAGCATTAGCATCAGTACCGACTACTTTAGGCGGGTTGAAGAAATCAACCAAAGTTGCCTTGAACGTGTAATAGCTGACTATGCCATTTTGACAAACAAAAGGATGAATTGAAAGACGTCGAAGCGGTGCACCCTAATCAGCCTTAACCTCCTTCTGGCTTAAAATGCTTCCCTCTGCTTCTCCTCTTTCCCTTCCGTCGACTTATCTACCGGAAACTTGTTGTGGGAACACTGTCGGTTTGCCTACAAAACCAACACAAACAGTCAATACGGGATAGGCTTTAAATCATCCAACAAGAGAACTGAACCCGTCCAATCGCCCAGTGGAACAACCTCGAACACAGCCTTTCATGCCCATTCGTAAGGCGTTTGTGTGCTTGATAGAAAACTTCCCTTTCGCAACTCATCGCATTGACATCTGACGCAGTGTCTAATAAAGAAGCGCAGATCAATTCCTGGCATTGGGCTTGAGATGCTCCTCGGACAATATGCCGTTGCCAACCAATTATAGGAGAACAATTCAAACGCAACTGTGATCGACCTTGATTGGCTATAGGTAAAAACTCAACATGTCAGCTAATGTAAGCCTTAAAGTCATAAGTAAAACCACAGATCTTTGTTAACTTTTGAAGTCATATTCACTCCCATGTATGATTACTTGCCTTAAAGAAGGAATAACCAATTAACAGCGAAGTTTGTGCTGCCGCTCCTCCCACCTCCCTTAACGAGGGGTTGTCATAGCCAAATCACTTCACTGACTTCCAGTTGACTACCACGTCGACCGACCACCCCAAACGTAGTCATGACAACAATCCACGTCACACCGTAAAATCGGTACCCCACATTGATTGGTTGTGTGGGCAGTGCGCCTGACCCCCGAACAAAGCCGCCATTGCGATTAATCGGTTTTCCAGTGTGTCAGTTCTGGGTTGAGTCACTTGGCGAATCAGTGGTGAGCCAAGGAGAGCAATTAATTGATTGCAAAATCAAACGCACAAATTGGACAATTTTCGAACAAATATGGAAAAATGGAACATCGATGTAGCTGAATGGTGCACTTGACCACATGGAGCTATTCTGTTGAAGGTCTCGCACTTCCTTCCCTTCCCGAGGAGTTACGAATTGGATGAGGGAGCAGCATTAGCATCAGTACCCACTACTTTAGGCGGGTTGAAGAAATCAACCAAAGTTGCCTTGAACGTGTAATAGCTGACTATGCCATTTTGACAAACAAAAGGATGAATTGAAAGACGTCGAAGCGGTGCACCCTAATCAGCCTTAACCTCCTTCTGGCTTAAAATGCTTCCCTCTGCTTCTCCTCTTTCCCTTCCGTCGACTTATCTACCGGAAACTTGTTGTGGGAACACTGTCGGTTTGCCTACAAAACCAACACAAACAGTCAATACGGGATAGGCTTTAAATCATCCAACAAGAGAACTGAACCCGTCCAATCGCCCAGTGGAACAACCTCGAACACAGCCTTTCATGCCCATTCGTAAGGCGTTTGTGTGCTTGATAGAAAACTTCCCTTTCGCAACTCATCGCATTGACATCTGACGCAGTGTCTAATAAAGAAGCGCAGATCAATTCCTGGCATTGGGCTTGAGATGCTCCTCGGACAATATGCCGTTGCCAACCAATTATAGGAGAACAATTCAAACGCAACTGTGATCGACCTTGATTGGCTATAGGTAAAAACTCAACATGTCAGCTAATGTAAGCCTTAAAGTCATAAGTAAAACCACAGATCTTTGTTAACTTTTGAAGTCATATTCACTCCCATGTATGATTACTTGCCTTAAAGAAGGAATAACCAATTAACAGCGAAGTTTGTGCTGCCGCTCCTCCCACCTCCCTTAACGAGGGGTTGTCATAGCCAAATCACTTCACTGACTTCCAGTTGACTACCACGTCGACCGACCACCCCAAACGTAGTCATGACAACAATCCACGTCACACCGTAAAATCGGTACCCCACATTGATTGGTTGTGTGGGCAGTGCGCCTGACCCCCGAACAAAGCCGCCATTGCGATTAATCGGTTTTCCAGTGTGTCAGTTCTGGGTTGAGTCACTTGGCGAATCAGTGGTGAGCCAAGGAGAGCAATTAATTGATTGCAAAATCAATAGCGTAAAGGGGATGAACATGCAACCCTCCTCTTCAGATTTATCAAAATTAAAACAATTTTATCGATTCAAAGCACCATACTCCCTTGACGTGCAAGAGCAATGACTCGACAAAGCGCAGAAATGGGGTAACTTTATTCCATGTAAATTAAGTAAACCAGTGATAAAAAACATAATTTTAGCAGGATCAGAAAGACAAAATTCACCTATATTAGCAGTGGTAGTGATGAATAAAGGGTCTACCAAACACCACTACAACCAATGCATCCGGGTTGTATTGTCGGTAAGGTGGGTTGGTAAATTAAGTGATCTGGGCTGACCTTGAAGCTGGGGCCCTGGTCTGACTTAAAATACCCCCACCAGAACCAGGTATCGTAGAGCCAGGATCGTCCGCTATTGAGTTCAGAATGCGTGTTTCGGGTAAGTCAACCTCCACTAACCTCACATTGTCGATGTTTTTTTCCCGAAGGCGGCCTTGTAGGTCTGACGTGCGCTTTCATTGGTCCGCAGTCGAGCCCTTCACTCGGTGCATTCAAATGGTTTGACTCCAAGTCCCAACGGACTACTTCTGTACGAGTGCCTACATGGATGCTAGAAAAGTATCCAGTTAATTTTTGTAGCCATAATTACGTGAAATCAAAGTATTCTACAAAATCTGCCCTCAATCTGACCCGTATTTCATGGTCCTTTGATGCGCTGATGGTAGGTTTCCCATCAATTACATGTCCACCCGCTTGATCCGATTCACCAAGTGGATGCGAATGGCCAAATACCAAAGAAAGCCGTATCCATTCTCACCTGTGATGTCTGAAGAGCAGTCACACTGGAAAGCAAGCCTTGGAGACATGCTTACAGCGTTGTTATTAAATGCAGCTATTGATATCATGGTTCGCTTCCATGCGCCGTCCCCACCCAATCGACTTTCAGGCAGAGCCACCAACTGAACGCGATTGGGGGACAGGGGGTGTTCATTTTGGAGCATCGTCTTTAGCGATCCTCACTCCCGCTCCATCAATACCCACTGTCGTCAATGGCACCAGCGGATTGTACAACTCCCTGCCTCCTTCTCGTGGTCGACCAACTTTCATAAATAGGCTTGAAAGTACAAAAAAGACTAGGTTGGTGTGGAAGTCAGCAGCTAGACTCCAAGCCCTTTTGTGCGTCGATCAAATAATCTGTACTCCTTGGCTAGCATCGGTGCTACTCAACAGAATATCAGTAGACATGGCGGCAGAAAAATCAAGACAAGCTACTTTTGTCCACCTCCTTCGGCGAGTCCACAATAAACCCATTTCCAGTCACCCACGCTACTGCATCTTCAAGGATGACTCGAAAGGAATTCGCACAAGGAAACCTGATTACTTACATGGTAACAAATACTTTAACAGACTTCCCAGTTGGATAAATTCCTGCTTTGTTATGTTTAATAGAGGGCGTAAAAGGGATGAGGAATAAACAAAGGCAACAGAGAGCCTCGAGCACACTATGTTTGCTAACAAAGTAATGATACGCGTGACGCCTCGATCTTCTTGCCGTCGTTCGTGCCTCAAAAATGTGCTTCAATAGCTTACAATAATCGTGATTCAATCAAATCCCAAATCCACTCAACCATTCTTTAATTCACCCACTTATCCTCTTCCCACTACGCGCTCATAGCCAGCTGACAAGTTTGCTGCAACAACTGCACCATCAACACCAGTCCATTCCCTCTGTTATCCATCCACACTCGAAACGCTCCAGTGGCGAATAACCCGCTTTCAAAAGGATGCTGGACGCTCAAGCACCATTCACGCCAGCAGAGTGAAGAGAAGTACGGGGCTGGCAGTCACCTGATGCATTTCCAACTCTCCCACAGGAACCGATAGGGTGTCCAATAAAACTGCACTTCGTATTCGATCCGACGATGGAGAGGAAACATAAAAAAGCAATACTTAGGTGGTAATTCAACATGAGGATACATCTGCATTGTCTTACTGACATTTAAAGGAGTAAACTATTTACTCCTCCATTTTGGTGGAGCAAGTTCAGTGAAACTGCACCTATTTGATAAGGATGCATATAGTGGTGTGCAAGACCATTCAAAAGTACACATGAAGAATTCTCTTGGAGGACTGTAACCAACTTCGTATGCACGACACCGGATGAAGGGTGTGCTACGGCAAAAGTGCAGTGGACACCAATTGCCTTCTGTAGTAAAATTAGGTTCTAGTGCTTAGAACACAGGCTAATCGTGGGTGGGACAACGACTTACTGATGCCTCTTTTCCCACATTCAGAAAAAACATTTACCATAAAAGAAACCGAGTCATCTACAATAAAACTTTTTTTGTTACAGCACATTTTTGAAGTAACGTAACCAATGAGATGCCGTTTCCCGGCTGCTTGAGACCACAACGTTCAGTGGAAAAGAAGTCGTCACATACAAGCCAAGTTACGCCTAAGAAAAAGTTCGAGATAGGAATTAGAGGTCTTCCGCTTTGAGTATCTGACCTAATAAGGGACTGCACACCAACCCTCTGCTTCTCCTCCAGGCCAACTCCTCCTCTTGTGCTTCTACTTAAAGACAATGGCAAAACCTACAGAGATAATAGTAGAGTGCATTCAAGAAGACAATCCATTACCACAAGTGACCTCTACGCACTGTTTAGACGCCATCACCACAATAATCTTTCTTCAGCCCCCATAGTGCATCAGTTTTAAATGTGGTAGGAGTGTTGAAAGTTGACTAATTTATTCTGCGATGCTTAAGAAGTATGTCAGGAATTGATCATGGAAGAACATTTTTCAATAAACAGCATGGCAACACTTCCATTGGTGTCTCTAGATCTGTTTTCTATTCACACTCAGATTGATTCACTCTATTGTGAAATGTTGGAGGCGGAATCCATGAGATGGTGTGAAATAACTTCCTATGAAAGGTGGAAAACCATCTAAATATGTCCTCTGACGGCGCAGCAGGAGACAAGCTAAAGAAATCCCAAACACAGAGACAAAAATACCAATAGTTTGAATTATGTTCACCAAACAGTGTTCAGCCAACTAGTTGTAAAACAATGAGTTAAACACCGCTGAGTACGACTTAGCGTTTCCCGATGGAAGAATTTAACACCATATACTCGCGCCTGTTCCATGAGGTACTCTCTATTATAAGACGGAACAAAAGAGCGTAGCAGAGAACAGGATGCAAGCTTTTGTGAGTCTCTACCTAAGTAAGCCTAAGATGACACCTGAGATAGCAGCTGTAGAAGCATTGCTCAATGCGCTTGCAACTAAGGTCTACCTGTCTGACAGGAAAACCCATAACAACATTCCAGACATTTCACTCTTGGTAACGGTAGTGGCAGTGGTCAAGTTACTCCTACTCATTCTTCCAAATTGATGCTCCTGTTGTAGCCACTTCGTTCTTGAATGTACCGCTCACACACTTACTCACCCACTACGTGCCTGCTTGGGTATCATGCTTTACCTTCTTTCAAATTTACGGTACCTGGAGCGCCACAAATCTCTCCTTATCAGACTGTCAGTCTTTGATGGATACCAATGCTTGGGAGCCCTATCTGAACTGGATAGCAAAGCCTACCTCCACGTTCTTTCCCTTAACACCACAGTGCGACCTCTACTCATAGCGGATCCTTGTACTGTTGGTAGTGCGTCCGTTAGGGCAATCTCCAAAAAGGGGAAGGCAACTGTACTGACATGCACAGTGGCTCAAAGTGAGTATTGTGGACGCATCTATAAGACCTGTCGCAAATACTACCACTATAGCATAAAATTCCTCAATGATTATTTTTTCTTCTCCAAGACCCTGTCGAATGTGTCCTCTTCGTCCGTAGCATGCAAGCTGAAGCGATCTTGTTACTATCTACCGCGTTTGTACTGTAATAAAAACAACAGGTGCTAAGACCGATGACTGTTAATTACAAAGAGAATTAAAAGAGGTGCAAATAGCTGGCAGAGTTATCATGATTTTGCTGCATTTACGCCTGCATGAGTTGCATTCTTAATTCACGGTTCAATGATTAGTTTTGGTGCCTTGTCCGCTTGAACTCGTCTGTTTCAACATAGAAAAATTCATAAATTACTGTGCCAAACAATACGTAATCAGGCATTTAAGTTGTGCCGACAATGGAAAAGAAAGCGAGACTGTGCTAGCCATTTGCCAGTATTCGTTTTGGAATCCGCAAAATTTTTTCACTGTTGCTGCCCTCTGCCGTCTCCTCTTCCACGAGCCATGAGGAAGGGAAGGAACAAGGTCGCCAGTTGCAAAACACTCACTTATGCCTTTTGCCCTTCCGCTGGGGCCTACGCTCCTCCTGCTTCGTTATACTAGTTTCGTCAGCGTTCCAGAAGCCTTCACCGTCGTGACTTTCGACCAGAATATCCCCACATTCAATGTTACGTCCAAATGCAAGTGACAAATTGAAATTGTGATTCTTCCCCGAGATGAACAAACTGGGATTGGGGTGCCAAACTACACCGCGCCATCAGGTCTGTTGAATGAGGAGTCAATCTTGCTCCATAGCCATATCCATGTGCCAACTTCTGGAACCTTCCATCAGCTCAAAGTACAAGGGTGAAAGAGGCGGTAAAGTCGCATCATGAAGTGTTTCTCATATTTAAATACGGAGAGCTATTGGCATACAAGGTGTGCCATTGGGTAGTGCGCATCAAGAATCGCCTTTTGTCTAGGTTAAAAACAGGCGACGACGCCGAATTCGGTACTTCAATTTCTCTGCTTATTACGCCTGCTACTTGCAACGTCTTATCAATCAAATACCACGTACTGTAGGATGTGAGATAGTGCGTGTGTGGACATTCAAGCACGCGCTCAGCAGCACACAACTGGGAATTTTCGCCGATATGGCAACAATTTTGTCAGGTAGAAAAGTGAGAAGTGCAGTCTCTCAGCTGCCGTTTTAATCCCTTGTTGCTCATAGTGTCTTCGAGAGTTTGTCAACGCTGACAATATTGGCATGATTGCTGTATCCTAATTCGCCACGGATGGACTGTCTTCTGTAAAGCCGCGAATCTGTGGAACGCATTGGGTCAAACAGGAATTGGGGAGAAGGTGGTGAAAATATCTCGGAATGTTGACAAAACATGAAAAGCGTAACGTAAGGTGGCACCTCTTTTAGTCATCAGCCACTGTACTCCTTTCGTATCATAGGGAGTTAATGAATCTAAAGTGCACAAAGTGACGGGTGTATCAATTCAGAAAACAGGATGTCAATCTGTACGCCACAAATGCATTTCTACTTAACTAGGCAAAAGGAAAAGTGCACAAATAGTTTTTAAATGCACACACCCGAGTAACAGATAACAGGTTCTAAAAAAGATGGTTGCGTCCCTGATAATGGGACTCGAAGTGCTTCTCCTCCAAAACGATTGTCTGCGACATCCTACTTGCCTAGGTCAGACAGTCGTACCCGAATCCACGTTGTGCCTGGTAGTGGGAGGATTCAGGATGGGTTGCAACGTTAGTGCCTGCACTGTTATGTTAAGCTAAATCAGATATGTGGATTACCACCAATGGAGAAGATCATGTCATTTGCATGATTGTACGAAGACAATGCTCTGCATCATGTGTGTAATTGGGACGAGTTTTCCAACGCCTTGGCCTTCACGCACTCCTCACTAATCTAATTCACAGGACAGTAACAGTGACACAGTGCATTAGATTACTTTCAAGGTGCTAATGAGACCTTTACTGCATTCACATTCTTCTCTCTCCACCCCTTACTTCACGTTCCGCTGAAGATCTGCGATACGCATTTCCTGATGCAGCAAAATGGCCGATAGTATTAATGAGAACAAGGAATTTGAGAAGAAGCAGGATGGAAGGAAAGAGAAGTTTTGGACTGTTTGGTGTTGCAGATAGTTTATCCTATGAAAAAATGCTACAAAAGAACTAGGTTTTATTCTCTATGGAAGTAGTCGTTCCGCTCATCTGCTTAGAACCAATCGCATTTAACACAATTTATCGCATGCGTGCTTACGAAAACTGCTGATTCGTGACCATATCGCTTTGGCTGTAGCTTTCACCCTCACAACTTGCCCGTCAATGTGACCATTTATTACCTGTCGATCGGATCGCCCACTAATCATCCACCTTCTTAACCTTCTGCCCGAAGTTCCATCTACCGGTCAAAACTGCGTCAACCGCGGTTCTGTGCCTTCAAATAAACTGTCCAAGTGAACGCTTCTTCCCTCAAAAGTGAAACTAAACAGTCTCCATTTTGCATAATAATAATCGGTTCAACAGTGGAGTTTCAAGAAAATGGTATTTTTACTTCTAAATAAGACTCGTTAATGGGTCACGTCCTTCAAAGTTAATAGATATGCTAATCCATTCTCCCACAGTTACATTACAACATCCTTTCAATGCTTTTGCTGTTTGCGGCTAAATTACATGTGCCCAATGCCTTTCCCTCCAAATAGCAACGTTATTTAACATTCATTTATATAAACAAATATAGAGCATGCAAAGTAAATCTGGATGAATTTGTTTCATATCTAAGTAAACATAAATTACAATCGAGTCATTTTCCAATAACTGCTTTCTGCCACCATAAATGGTGAGGAGT
>LWMJ02000905.1:806-25419 GCA_001693035.2 Taenia asiatica
TGGGACTTCATCCGTAGCCGCTAAAAATTGGGTTAAGTTGACCATGAACCAGCTAAGTACCTACCATTTCTGGCTCAACGAATCCACTTCAGACACGGAGTTTAGCCACCCATTTCGGTAGAGAAGCTCTAGTGTGTGTGGATCAAATCGCTTAGGCGTCCAGTCAAGTTCGCAATAATGAGGCATAATGAGCTGCTTACGGTCTCACAATGCTACATTCTAAACCGACGCTCAAATTCTGCCCCTGGATGCTATCCCACAAAATTATTTGACACCATCTGTTCCGATTTATGTCTAATTTAAACCCACTGGGTCTCATTTTTTTAAACCTAAGTAAAGAATAGGATTGCTTACGTAGCAAGCACTGAGTTAAACTTCTGGCCGAAATAGCAAGTTTAGCACAAAAAGTAATAGAAAATAGGACTAAAAGGCGTTCCAGGAAGGAGAAAGAGCACGATAAATCGGTTTGAAAGACAAAAGAGGATGCTCTGCTCTGCAATGCTTCTAGCATTACCAAATTGCGAACTGAGCACCCAACAAAGACGAGGAAGATAAGAAAAGTTCACTGTCCTGACATGATCAGATACTTGAGGAGCTAACCAACAGCGAAAAGGTTCATATTGAGGACAAAACGGAGTTGAAGTGGCGTAAGTGCTTGTGGACTGCGGTAAAGTTCTGCAGCCACTTTCGGTGTAAGTCCAGCTAATAATGTGCATTCACACAGACCCCTTCAAACAGGAATCTTCGAGCAGACACCAAAACAGTTAAATCATAGCAACGTTTCAAGGTCAGCTTACAAAATTCTGAAAACGCTTAATTAAAGACAAGCAGTTTGTTCTAGTTGGCACTACCCATTTTAATCATCGTTAATACTTTATGCTGCAGCACCAGGTTACAAGTTCTAGAACTGAGGCACCATTCCTGCAAAGTTGAGGTGCACGACGGGCGGCACGGTGTGGCAAAATTTGGCACAATTGTTAGCCAAAAAACAGCGCGTAGATCCATCAGTGTTAGGAGCGCTATTTTGCTTAATTTTGTAAACAGGGTGATCACACACTTAGACGGAAACCATGGGACTAGTGGCTAACAAGACAGAGGTCTGTGCAATAAGTGCATAAAAGAGCGCCGAAGTGTGAACTTCAACAATTGACTGTGCATCCCAAAATGCAGACATTCCTCCTGCAGAGCTTCATTTAGCAATGAATCATTTGCATGACACATGCGGCCTTGCTATAGACATAGCAGCTATTAATGCAGGCTGTTTGCTTTTGTTAATTAAAAAACTCAAAGTCGGAAGACCTAAGTAAGAGTGGTAATTCGAATTAATCTTAGTAGTAAGCAAATTAGTTTCGAGGTTTAGAGTCCTGTTCTGGCCCAAGTACTTTGGGGAAGGTTGACCTTTGGTGGTGACTGACCGTCAGTACAGTTTATTTTGTTGTGTTCAAGTGGATATTCATTTCGCTATTTTGCGATTCACACGTAGAAAATGACAGTTTCACCCAGTGCACCATTTTCTATGCTTTATTTTGCTTTGCCAGTTCTCCTTCCTATCGATGTCTACACTTGCATGCGTTTGTGACAATGTGGGTGAATGAAACACGGTCTCTAAAGAGGGGTGACGACCTGGTATTGGCGCCCCACTGGTTTACCCCCCATATTTCATTAGATAATCTAAGGCGATACGGAATCTTCCTGCAAATTTTTAATAAACTGACAACTGTCTCGATAAAAATCCGTCTCACATATGTTCATTTAATTCAAAATCAGGAGATTTTTATTGGAGTTTGTTTGCGTCCTCCTTCCTTACAGTCAAACAGACAATACAATCGACGCCTCTGCGAATTCCAGTCACGTGCTGCATGAAGGCGGACCCCTCCATTTCATGATATGGGAATACAACCGAGTGACATGTATGGCGAGAATCAGGGTTCTGGTTATGCATACGAAGAACCTAAACTTAGGCGCTTTATTATTCTGGTATCCGACATACGACAAATTGCAGGCGTAATACTGCCGCCAGCCAGGATTTGCCCCTGATGCGGATTGCCTGACGATTTGGTAGGCGTGCAGCTCCGGCCTTATAAAGCGTTCATGTTTTGGTAAGCACCTGCTTAGGCCAACATTGTTTATACGATCTTAGTGAAATTCGATGCACTTTTAAAACGAACAAGTGCTTCCTTCGCTGCACAGCCCCTTGCTTACCAAAACCAAGAGTCAAATGTGGTAATATTTTAAGAGATCAATGGTGTTGCATTTAAGCGTTTTCCATTGGAGGTGGCATATATTTCCCACCACCTTATCGGACATTGACAGTGATAGAGCAAAAATGCTGATTGAATGGGGCATACATCATTTCCAGTCATCGTCCTCAACGTGCTCTCTGTCATTACCCATTGCACGTGAACGTATCTGCGTTGCACTGCCAAGGGCAGCAGCATGCACAGCAGTAGTCAGCGAATGTGTTTAAACCGGTCTTCCACTTGCGACACAAACCAAGTTAAAAACTGCGCAAACATTTTGAGCGCTTGAATGATGTGTCATCGAAATGCGTGCGAGATCTGCTTTACGTTATCCCACGACAACACAAAAATATGACCAGCGTTATTGTCCATTGCTTAGCTAGGGTACTGCAAAGGCGGTGACGACTGTTCTCAATGCAGCAATAGCCTGCCCTCCTAAGGTCACCAGAAACCTACCAATAACACATGACAACCAACTACTAAATGGTCGAAAATTGTCCGTATGTGTTTGTCGACGTAGGCTCAAAGAGTCTATCGCGTCTTGGTGGCGAAGATCTGCCCACCTTGAAATAACATTCTGGGGCCGTGGAACAGCGCGAGGTGGCTGAGCCAAAATTTTTGGTAAGATAGTTGCACTGATCCAGAATTCGGCGTATTTACCACGAGCGTGCAAAAGACATGCCCTTAAATTGCCGAGGATGGCCATTAATGAAGAGCACTTTGGTGAATAATGCATGCTGAAAAAGCAAAAGCCTGCACAACGCTATCTAGACTGACATGATCAATCGTCAATGCAAATAACTAACGTCAATGCATGGATGAAGGAGCCGACAAATTAAGGGTGACGTGATTGCAATGTGTGTGCATCGAAAAAACGCCGAAATCCGTGCATAATTAATTTGTTATTGTCTTGCATACATTGGTAAGATATGTGTCCTCGACGTGGGTGTTGTCTTTTGCGCTTTCACAGATGCTACTGCTCTTAGTGCTACTACTGGATGTTTAGTTGGTTGCATCCAGTGCTGTTGAATGTCAAATATTGACAGGTTAGATTTTTTGAGTTCAATTGGCACCTGGACATACCACTGACACTGCATTATGTGAAGCTGATTCTATCTGTTACTCCCTGTCTAAGCCGTCAGGCTGTCTGCATTGATGCTATCAAAAGGGGTTTTATGATGCGATTACCGTTGAATGTCTCAATTGCGAAGCAGGAAAGAAGCGGTATAAATCCTTCTTGGAAAACACATGGTAAGCTAAAAGAAAAGCACGAGGTCATTGTAGAGCGCAAGAGGTGCCATGATGTAGGTAGCACGATTCTCCAATCTCTCCACCTTTTTAACAAAGTGCTATCCACACTGTGGGAGTTGCAGCGTTGTTGACATCTAAATTTACTTTGCGATTTAAGCTGTTTGCTTCTTTAAACAAAATCTTAGATTACTTCGGCCTTATCATTTGATATATGCAACAATATAGGATCTGCCTGCTGGTGTTGAGAAGGAACAATGGAAATTATGGTGTGTTCACGAGTAATCACATTTGATAATTGACCTAATCACTTAACTAAAAATTCATATGCCAACTAGAGCACCGTACTCTTGAGCGCCTCTGCTTCTCTCACTTACGCTCGTTCCCGACATTTCCAGCCTTGCTTTTGGTGTAACTAGCAGCACTCTGAGGAAGTGGAACACTTCGCAGCTCAATGGGTCAGTCACCACAATTTAAAAAATCTTAGTCCAGATGAACGTCCATGTTAGAGAAGAAGCGGCAAATGTTGCACTCATTAGCGACTGTAAACAATCTTTACCTGAAGGTGGTTGTGGATATAAAAGTGGATCTCGATTTTGCTCCTGCTTTGGTAACAGGTGTAGTGGTATTTGTGGTCTCTATGCTCAGTGCGTTGACAAATTCTCTCAGATATTATCAATGTGAGGCACTGTCAGCTGGAAAATATTTATTTTTTCAAGCACCGGTAGCCAGTTCAAATGGTGCTCTGTTTTTTTAATTACCTTCAACCTGGTGGGATGCCAAAGGTAGAGGGACAAATCCGCTATGCATTTCGCGCAATGATGACCGTCATGTGCCAGAATACATCGACTGATGGAACACTTAGAGCTCATGCATGAATAAACTTATGCTATTTTCAATAGTTGGGGACATGAGCATTTGCCACTGGGATCACTTTCAACACCAAATCATTAAACGTGACAGACAAACCATTGTTTAGAAGGCAGATTTTGCATTTTAAATGGCTATATGCTTGGTTGCCTGCAGTATCTACTACAGATGCCCGATTATTTGCAGTTTTACGGTGGATGAGCTTTCTGAGAGCAGTCTCACTCTCTCCTGCATGGTGGTCAGGGAGAAGGTAGGACTCAGCTGAGGCATGACAGAAGATCCTACCAATTGAGGCAAATAACTCCTGGCGAATTTCGTCATTAATGTGCCACGCTTTCAACGTACTGGGAGGTACCTTAAGCAGCTATTATTTGCTAAAGTAGTTGTCGACGCTTGGTCACCATTCGCAGTAATTGAGTATACTCACGGGGTGGGTAAGTATCCGACCCACAAGTTAGAGACAAAATGATCTTCATTAACTGCGATGCGCCTGTATTTTAAGTGCAAATAGATTCCAAAAGTGTTCCATCAAAGACATGCAGCAAAGTTGCATTTTGCACTGCTTTTAAAGGAATCTATATGAGATGACCTGGGACCGCTCATTTAACAATTCGCTTGCCGTCGAAACTTGTGACTCACAGCCTAACAAAAGGATATGGAGGAATGGATGAAGAGTTTATTTACTTTTATCTCATTTTGGATTGTTCAGCCTTCAAAGCTGTCATTGCAGTGGAGACACTTCCAGGTTGGCTGAAAGGCAGGCAAAGGAACAGCGAAGAATACGAAATGAAGAAACGTGCAAAATCGTTTATTTGCACAAATCCGACATCAGGTTAAGTGAATTAGGAAGGAGTTTGTCGAGTAATACTTTGGCAAACAAAGTAAAGGAAGTGTGGCAATATGGGACGTAAATTTAAAATCCCTTTGTTGTACGATTAGGAGGAGGGACAAACATGGAATAAGTAGACTGGTCAGCAAAGCACCGTTTGATAAATTGGAGCATTTAATCAAAGTGCCAAAAGCAGAATCATGGACTATCTAAAATGATGCGAACGCCGAACGCCCATTAAAATCTTTTGCATAAGTTGCCTGAATTCAACCTTACTAGCCAAATGAACTAAATTTATTGCCAAAGGAAAATAAAAGTGTTCAAAATCCGTTCTGCCACTCATTGCATAGAGAGGACAGCCTAATATAAAGCGCGAGTCCCTCCTGCCCACAGAGTAAACACTGGTTTAGAAAGAGATGCCTCTAGGTTCAAAGGCAAATGAGATCATCAGCAATGGACTCAGACCCCGGCACCTGCATCTTACTAATTGGCAATAGGTGACGAAGTCCACAAATAGCGGGAATATGAGTTATAAAGGCTATTTATTATGTGTCGCCCATTCAAGCCTCTTTTGTAGCCCTGGCTGTTGGTTCCACCAATTGCGAACTCAATTTTGATGCTTCCCTGCCCTTTAGCAAATCGTAACAGAGGAAACGACGCTCTCAAATCTAAATTATTTGCATGGCAAATGAGTATTACATGCTATTTTTCATTTTTTAGATGTTTTCGTGCTCTTTAATGTACCCCATACATTTGATAACCACTTCATGCCACTTTTCATATGCTTCACTGCACAACCTACACATTCCTGCATAAATCTCGTTAATGCAATAAAAAGTGTGAAATTTGCATTTGCTGCATTTTGGATACTAGTTTGTGGCGTAGGTTACCTTCATCAAAATAAATTTTCAGTTTCTAAAAGCAATCATTAATTAACCTCGATGGGGTTGCACGAGATCACCTTATGAGACAAAGAAAGTTGTTGAGTACGGGCCGCCAACTTGGGTACTCTTTGACTTTGAAGCGCCATTGGAGTATGCTATTGCTTTTTCTACGAAACAGGAAGAGAATTGGGTTATAAGAAGAAGAATAATGCTCATTTGCCCAAATCAAAATGTCCCAACCTTCAAAACCGCTTTGCATTTCAATGATAAAGCAGGGTCTCTAGACTAAGGTCTTCATGCTCCTGCAAAGTCTTTTCAGAGCGACTAGCACTTTCTCCAAGTGAAACCTCTTCAAATGAGATTACTTAGTAGTACTGATAAGCATTCGAGTAGGCGTAGCGTAAAGACGAGACTAACGAGTGTTACAATTAACCTGAGTTTGATATTAGATAAGCCTTTGTTGGAACTTAATGTGCCTCCGCCCACTGACCAATGATTTGTACGCTGATTAAGCATAAGTCATCCACAATTTCCATTCTATCAAGCCATGAAGTGCTTTAGGCATGTAGATCCCATTAGATTTTAAAAAAGGGTGCATAATTTGGTTGGTTCTTGGCCACTCGACCTTCCTAACAGCATCTTAGCTATCATTACTTGGATGCGAAACTTGCATGAGAAGAAGAGCTGAGTGTGGTTAAAGAGAGGTTCAGACTTTCCGCATGGCTTCCCAATAACTTTGGAGCCGCAAAGAAATGGGTTTTCGCAATTTGAAACCACGAAACATCTTTTAAATACTGCCGTGCATTTTAGTGGTTTGGCCCTTGGCGACTTCACTAACACATAATTTGATATTTTTAACTAGAATTTGTGGAATATACGTGTCTGCCATCCAATTTCTCCGTTTCATTTATAAACTTAAACCTTTCCACTAGCCACCATCACTGAAGGATAAAGTATGAGACCTCACCGCGGCCAAAATTAAAATGGAACAGGAAGTAACAACCATGATTATTTTGGAGCATAACTTCGGTTTCAGTAGTGTCCACCTAGGCGAGTCTTTCTTGCTGTGCAGGCCTATCTGTTAGTGTTTCGTTAATCACCTGGCTATCATCTAGCAATGCAGATGAAATTCAACAGCAAGTCTTTTGAGGTATGCAATTTCATTCATCTATCCGCTGTTGCTTTCACAACAGTGTATCATCAGGCTGCTCACTTCTGGGATTGTATGATAAAAGTCAGAGAACGATGGTGACATAGCAGCTCCGTTCCCATTGGCAGGTTCATTCTCAAGCAACGGCAGGTATGAACGCTTGCCCACGCAACAATTAGCACTGGCAAACACTTTCACACACATTAGGCATGCATTGCATCGCATTTATCGCACACAAAGCAATCGTTAGTATTCCAGAGACATTATAGCGCCTGGTTTTGGGGCATATGTGACGAACAACCAGTGAGTACTCAACTAGCCTACGAGTGTAAGGACAAGCTCTCAACACAAGTCGATCTCTAGATTGGAAGTTTCTAGGAATCTTATTTTCTACTTAAGCGCTCCAAAGGACATGGCCTGGAGTGCTAGCTTGCAATTAGGGTTGGTCCGGTTCTGATTAAAGGCAAATACACTACCATACACAGTCTGATACTTGTGTGTAAATCACAAACATGCCTTCTGCTTTACCCTATGCCCCAATGAGTTGGCTAAAGGCGCTGTTTATTACAAAAGATTACGCACTTAAAAGTAGTCCTCAGGGAAGTGTAGAGGAAAGGCATCATTTGAATGTGGCCAGCTACATGGCAATGATCGGATTAGCTGGCAGGCCTCATCTTCAACAACTGGCTTGCCCATCAGGATGGGAACCGCGCATGCCTACACAACTATCGCAACTGAAGCTTGTTTTGTCAAATAGCAGATCACAAACTAAATAAAATAAAAATGCATTTGGTTGGGGGAGGAAGCTTGACGCGCACAAATGGTTTTCCTAGCACCACTATTCTTCTGTCTCCTGTGGTTTTGCACGTCTTCCGCAGGTTTCTTCCACCCCCACAGTAATTGTCAATAAGGTCGTAGGAAATCTCCGCATTTTCAAAATTGGCAAAACAAAGTAGGCTTGACTATTAAAACGGTTTTATTTGCCTTTCTATCCCATTTGACCACTACTCTGCTTGAAAGCACTCAGAGAAAATGAACAAAGAGGAGAAGATTTGTCCTTCCATGATTGGTTGTTCGGAAGGCCATCGTAAACTTTAGTTCTCCACAACGAACAATGATGGAGTTGGGCCAGCATTGAATACATCAATTTGTCCTTCGGAGTGGCCATTGGCGCTACTGGTATGCACTTTTGACTTGCCTTCATGCAAAGCTCGAAGAAAGGTTGGCACGCGCAACAAACTTGCTACAAATCACCAATCAACTTTAGTACCACCGCCCAAATAAATGTGAGAAACGGGAAAGAAGGTGCTATTCAGGCAACAAGGGTAAATTCATGGCATGTGCAGGCATCACTAGGCTTGGCTCAATTATTCTAAAATAGGCCTCTCGACTCCCTCTCTCCCTTCATTTATCCTTCCCTAGTTTGTCTTCTACTGTTAAGCGTCCTTCATTGTTCATTTTCCTTCCTTCATTCTTTCGTTGCTTGTGTGCTCTCATTTTTACTTTCATATGCCCTTTTAATGTACTCCCCTTCCAACAAATTAAACCATTGTCTGTTGATCAATTGCTTTCCTCAGTTAGATATTCTTGAAAAAGACATTTTACTTCTCCTTCTTTTCGCTCATTTCTATGTACGAGTTACTAATACTAAAACAGAGAGCCTTCCAATACCAGGCTCTCTCTCCAACTCTCTCCCACAACCCAACCTCCTTCTCTTTCATCACCATTTTACTAAGCTGAAGAGTGCACAATTTCAAAAAAGGTCTTATTGTTTTCTATTTTAGGAACATCCTTAGCATCATTAAGTCCAACATCTTATTTCCTCTCTCCGACCGTCACAGGTGTATGGCGCACGTTTTTATTTACTTTCGTTCCCTATTGCTGCTACTTACTTAAAGCTAGTAGACTTCTCTCCTCCACCCCTCTCTATAGCTCACTTAGGTGATCCGTTTATCACTAGTCAACCTCCTTCAACTCCTCCCCCTCCTCCTTTAACTCACTTCATCCATTCTATCGTTGAGCCTCCCCTACTATCTCCCATTTCCATAGCTCTACTTAGCAAAACCAAACCGGACTACAAAAAAGCATTCAATACGCTTTTTTTAACCATATCACACTTGACTTCTACCGTTTTCTCATTCCGCTCTCTGCACCGTCACACATATGTGACACGTACACACGTGCGTGTTACCAATTTACCTTTCCTCGATCAAAACCTCACCACTCTTGCTGTCATTCTAAGTCCCATACATACACTCAAGCACACGCACACATATACACTCATACGCACACCTATACATACGTACATACATACATACATACATACATACATAAATACGCATCACTGCCTCTTCCTATTCGTTTTTGGAAGGCACAAAGTCATAAACCAGATGTCTGCAGGTGAGAGACCACAAAACTAGCGCAATATGCTTCAAAATTTAGTAAAAAAGCACAGTCATTTGAGAGTTTTGTAAACTAGCTGAGCTATGAATTAAGACTGCTTTCGGTAGTTAAACTAGATTATTCTGGAATATTTTAGAAGCGCTGACCTATTATTTCACGTCAAAGACTTACTTAAAAGCATGCATCAAACAAATAGGCTGACGGCGCAACCCAATACGTCTGCTGTTGGTTGTATCCTCACCGAAAATACCATTAATATACGTTCCATTCGAACGACTTCTCGACCTCGTCGTGCCTTCTTGCTCAGTTCTTCTTCCCGTCACTTACATATGACAAGCACACTTATATTCACCCTTTTTCTCCCTTTCTGTGCTCATGCTTTGCACGTGCAGCAGGTCAGCGCCACTAGGCAGCCGCGCTATTTCAGGCGCTGAGACAATCAATTGACCCCATCACTTGCCACACTTCCTCAACTTAATTGACGAGATGATGACTAGCAAACGAACGCGCGACCTAGCTCTCTTTTTGTTTACATACCTTTCATGTCTTCCTTGTGCTTGTGTCATCAGTTTCACGTCTGCACTTCTTTCTTGCCGCCTGGACTGCGGTGGATATCGCGGGAACCGTGCTGACGAGAGGTGGGTGCTTGCCCCCACATGCATCTCTACTAACGCCAATCACTTGCAGGTTGCCTTAGAAGCTGCACACCAGTAGTCTGCTGCCACAACCAGGCAAATCAGACAGATAATCATGTGGAAGAAGAGGGCCAGAAGGAGGAGCATCTGATACGAAGTTCACCGGACACCAGCAGACACTCAACTCCTCCGCCTTGCCTTGAAGTCGTTCATTGTGGCACAAGCTGCATTTGGCGGCAATGGAAGGAGGCACTGACACTGCAGCCACGAGTTATGGCATGGCCAAACTTCCAGATGAGTGCAAATGGAAGGCAGGAGGAGGAAGAGGAGGAGGTAGTGTGGACGGCGCAAAGGATATTAGAGCTGAAGAGAGGAGAAGGAGAAAGGTAATGGGCCGTCTGAAGATGGAGCGGGAGCAGCAGCGTGAGGATGGGATGGGTGATGATGATGATGAGCTCTGTATTGAGTTATTGGATATTGTAGTGACAATGGGTAAAGATGAGTGAGATCTAATTTGTAGAATGCAGTTGAGAATGTACCACATGCTTGGTTCTCCTTCTCCCTCCTCTTCTCTTTCTTGTTGCAGACGTTGCGGGACCTGACTCCAACGATTGTTAATTTTCGTCGCCATCACCATTTGGTGGCGCATTCGGAGGCAAGCACGGTAGCCTCAACTGGCAGCGATTAAGGCCAATCTCGGCTCCGTCATGACTTCGGACCGTTCGGATAGCTGGTTTATTTTGTCCAGCATATCTCTCTCCCTCCTCCCCAAATGGGACTGAGCATGCGTGGATTGTGTTGTGAGTAATTCGATCATCTGCTACGACATTGGCTGTTATTGGAAATGGATGAGTTGCTGACTTGAGAAGAGGAGAAGAGGGAGAGGAAGAAGAAGAATAGTGGCAAAATGTCAGTCGATTTCCTCCACCTCCTCCTCCTTTACTTGGGCGTTGTGTCAAGCCGTTTGTGTTGATTGGCGATGCAAAACGGGACTTAGACGTGGCAGTGTGTCCCACCTGTCTGCCTTGTCACCGTATTTACCCTCCTCCCCTATTGGGAGGGATGGGCTGGCAGCATGGAGGATGGCGCTAGAAGCGGGTGGAGACGAAGGGATTGTGCAATGCGCCGGTGATTTGTTGAGCGACGTTTATTGGTAGCCGAGGAATGGGCATGTCCTCTGCCCGACTGCTACCACTACCACTACTACTACTACGTCTCCATCCTTTCGTCTTTCTTGGCTGTGAGTGTGTGGGTGGGTTAGTGGTAAGGAAAGGCTGGGTGGGGCACCGCAGTGTTTCCGTATAGAGTAGTGCGGGGAGAAGATGTTCTGCTGCAGCATGCTTTGTGTCCGCATATGTAGAGGTGGAAGTGTTTCCATCCTTCTGCTTAGTTGGAACACGGTTTATGACTGTTCGCGAAACAGGTGGTGAGAGCATGAGTGGTGGTTGCCCGTTCCCTCCTCCACCTTCCCAACTGGTTAAAGGGACCCAAGCCTTCAAAGAAGTAGATAAGAATGAGAGACTTGTGTAGAGAGTGGTGGGGTGGTGGGTGGTGCTGGTGGTGTTAGTGGTAAGGATGTAATGAGAAGGTGAGAAAAGAAGCAAAAAACACATGTGTAAACAAGCGAATAAAGGAACAAATGACAAAATGAATGAGGGAAAAAAAGAGAATGAGGTGAGGGAGTGAATGAAAGTGGTGAGGAGAAGTTGACACTTAAAGAGGGAGAGAGATTCTGGGAGAAAAGGTGGAGAAGGAAAAGAAGAGGAAGGAGAAGAAGAAGAAGAAGAAGAAGAAGAAGAAGGAGGAGGAAAGGGAGAAGAAAAGTGATGCGTCTTCAGAATACTAGTGAACTGGAAATGTGAACGGGATGTAATTATTACTCAAATGACTTTAATAAGGAGTTGGAAAATTTCAGTGTGACAAGAAGACGTGTGATTGTTAAGAGGACAATTTTCGCTCAACCAATGTAGCGATGGGAGTTTTGGTGAGGATAGAACTAACAACAGACACTTTAGGCTGTACACTAGGCTTACTTTTCAAAGCAATCTGCAGCTTCAGTTCTGCAGTGATACCCCTTTATTCGTTTAATGAATTCACAGAATGAGGGATGCTTTGGTGTGGAGCAATTGGTCAACACCTCTGATGTATTCCAGCATAGTCCAATTCAACTACGGAAAGCAGTCTCCAGGTACAACGCAGCTAAGTGATTGTGCTTTTTCCACTCACGTCTAATTCGCACTGAGCTAGTTATGCGTTTTCTCGCCGGCAGAATTGTGGTTTTGCATTTATGCCTTCCAAACAAGTGGAGAGGAAGAGGCAGTAGTGGGTGCATGTATGTGTGAGCGTATGCATGAGACTTGGAGTTACAGTGGCAGTGGGGAGGATTTCGAGGAGGGAATGGTAAACTGGTAAGAACTGTGGGCATGCGTGTGTGTGCGTGTCACACATGTGTGACGGTGAGGTAAAGTGGGGACATTGGAATGTGAAAGCACATGATAATGGGAAAGAAGTAGTTGCTTAAGTGAACGATTGTTTGATTTGTCGAAAAAAATTAGGAGATGAGTTTGAAGTATGAAGGTGGATAATGCGTCAACAACAACATTTGACTGTAAAAAGGAAGGAAGGAAGGCGAATGTTGTACGATAAATAGCAATAGTGGTCGAGTCAGGAGGGTGGTGAAGAACGTGTTTATATATATTTGTGTGTGTCACACACGTGTGTCTGTAGAGGAGACGAAGTGAGAAAATAGTGGAAGCCAAGTATGGTGTGCCTGGAAAGGAAAGTATTGAAGCTTTATTATTAACCAGCCTTGGTTTTGTTGGATAGATTTGAGGAGAGAAAAGATAACAGGGGATGCCGTGTGAGTGATGGGAGAAAGTGAATAAAAGAAGCAAGGGGAGAAGTTGAAGGGGTTGTCTATAGATAAGGGGAATATTAAGGTGGGTGAGAGGGAGAAAGTAGAAGCGGGGGAGGGAAGGACGTAAGAAGAGTGGTAGGGAGGGAAGGAGAAAGGTGAGTGCACTAGCCTTACTTAAGTAGTAGCAATAGAGAGCAAAAGTAAATAAAGTTGTTCGTCACGTGTGTATAACGGTGGGAGAAATGAGATGAGAAATTAAACTCAATGAGGACAGAAACGTTGTACAAATAAGAGTTTTAAAACCTCCTTTGAAAACGTTTGCTCTATTTTGGTTAGTAAAGCAGTAATGGATGAAAAGGAGGTTGGAAAGAGAGAGATTAGAGAGAGGGGGAAAGAAAAGGAGAAACGAAATAGATTAAAGGAAAGAATATAAGGATGGTGTAGATATGTAGATAAAATTCCTGGATTCGCAAAGTGATTCAAGTCAATAATTCCAAACAATCAAAATCTTTCTCTCGAATCAAGCAACATAAAATTTTCTCAAAATTAACCGCAACTATTTCCACTCCACTCTGCAGCAGGCGTTATTTGTGTTTGGAAGAAGCAAATGGATGTAAGAAGTGTGGTGCTAGAAGGCGAAGCTCTGCTACTTGACTTTGTCTAATCATTTTGCCATTCCAAAAATTCACTTTTTGCAGCTGGCAATAAATGTGGCCTTAGAAGAATACAATAGCCAAGCGTGAGGACGTTTTGTGTTCGTTCTCCTCTGTCGCCTACAAATCTACGCGTTTAAGGCGTTTTAAACAATCCTTGCTAACATCTCAGAGCGAAGAAGATGGAACCGACCCATTTCAAGCACAATTTTAAGTTCGTACTGTGGATGTAGGAGAGCACAAAAAAGCGCGGGCATCCAAAAATGGCACTGCGTTCCTAAGTACATTAAGGTTTATGGTTACGTTCTTCCTGCCAAGTAAGCAAATTGCTCACCTTATACATGCTTTTCAGTTCTACCGTAACTAGCATACTCCAGGTGTCAAGATGATCCCAATAAGCCACAAAATGCATTTTGCAATCCTTCGCCAATGCATTCACTCATTTATAAACAGAGCCCACTTAGAATGCACAATGCGAAACAGCAAATCGGCAGCCTGATTTCGATTATTTAATTCGCCTGGGGTAACCAGTTAAATGCTGGCCAACGGCAATTGCATTTTCATAAAAAAATAAGTGTTGACCAAAAGGAACCTTCGCAATAGTGTGCACGTGCCCTCTTCTTAAATGTCCGCTATGCATTCGTGTTGTTAGGGCTTACTGAAGAACTAAGCCGTTGGATCGCTGCAAATCTAACAAGTTCATCAACGTTGGTGCTTTGCAGAGCGCTCACACTGTGTGTAAAAACGGTTCAAAATGATGGATTTCAAAAGAAATTATTATCGTAAGGGACTTTTGACGTACATTTTAAGGTCTTGATTGGGATAAATTAGTCCATTTATTTAATGCAGCTGTGAAGACAACTATCAGTGAAGTTCAGGTTTGAACGAGGGAATTTTAGAGGAAATTGCGATTAAAGTGCATTAAAGTGAATGCTATGCGTGGCCCATTGTAGTTCCTTGCTCATCGTTAATTGCGCCGGATTAATTCCCGTGGATCAAGCACTATGTGCATTATCAGAGCGTTGTTGTGTAGTTTAGGTGAAGGTGTCAGGGGGATCTCACGTGGAGAACGTGGCGACTGAGAAGTGGGGGAGAGTCTCTGACGAAAGTATGGAGAGCAACGCTAATTAGTACTGCACAAATGCGCTGCCATGATATCATGCGATACACTTCCATCTAGTCTACCGCCAGCAGTAATGATGGTGAAATGCGCTGAAGTTACTGACAGCTTCAACTGAAAATGTGGACGGTGAGATGGGCTGCGAGCTGAACATGCAGCTGTCACGAGAACCATCACAGTCAATTACGCTATCATGTTCAGGGTGTGCTGCTACGACTTCAGCAACCTTTGTCACACCCTCCCCCACAGCCTGTTCTCGCACGACTGCCGACTCTAAATATCTAAATATCTAAGCCCACCAGCGAACGGTAGTGGTAAAAAGGCAGACTGTAGTAGTCGGGAAAAAAGTTAATTAAGATGGAGAATAAGAGAATAAACAGGCAGATTACGCTATTTCTGATTTCTTCAAGCGTGCCTCTTGCCAATCCACCATCAAAAGAGCAAAAATGTTGCGCAAATCGGAGACAAATGCGGCAAGTGGCTGGAGCCACGTGCCGCCACACATACAAAGTACGAAAACTCTTATAGACTAAGGACTTGCGGCCGGCTTGTCCCATGCTGGCTGATGGGCACAATGGAATAAATAAGTAGATACCGATTCCCTTCGATCACTCTCATTTGATCAGGCGAACTGGCATCAGCGCATTGGTCTCCCGTGCACACCAGCAATTCATTATTTACGCGCATTTTACTTACTTACACACAAACGGCATCCTCGAGGAGCAAATCGACTTCTCATCAACTTCGAAGCACTTAGCTCCGAGTGAGCTACTCAGAATAACATCTACGAGGGAACGTTGGTTATGGTGTGAGATGGTCGACAAAGAAGTATCCAGTGTTCCCGCTCATTGTCTATTTGAGTTACCTGCTGCTTTTTCATTTCTTTGCAACAATCTGTTGATAAAGCTGTGAGCGCATCACCAGTGTGCTATTGCGTCAGTTCTAAATTCAGGTATCGGGGTAAAACCATGTCGTCAACGTGGGCGACAGCGAAGCGTGGGAGAATCTGTGGCGAATGAATAAAGCAGAGCACTTGTGCCAACTGTGGGAATGCTATGGCATAATCTCATGTGACACACCTGCAACCGCTCAGTCGTCACCCACGCTCCTTAACAAAAGCGAGAGTGCAAAGATGGGCTGTGAACTAAGTAGGTGGTTGTCACGAGAATCACCATAGTCAAGTACGTCACCCTGTTCTGGGTGTGTTGCCATGTGGTGTCGTAAGGATTATTCTCATCCAACGCTCCTCACTCAATTGGATGAGAATCTTATGCAGTCTCACCAGGTACCCTGCCTGCATTATTAAGGCAGACAGTTTTCAATTATACTAAAGTAACTCAACCAGCACTTCAGAGTGGTCTATGGAGACTTGAAACATGGAGAAGAACAAATCCAATAGTAAGTAGAGTTGAGTGTACGCAAAGTGGAGTGTTCAGTTCTAATTTACAATCGGTCATTTACCTACGTGCCTCTAATAACTATCGCCCAAGTCAACCTGAGTTAACCCAACCCAGCTTAAGCTAAGCCAATCTACTCACCGTTCCCCAATGAAAGACGTACACAACAGCAAAATACGAGGCAGGAGATGCATTTCGTTTGCTCAAAAATAAAGTCAAATTCAGTTAGCGTGGGAGTGTGGTAAACTAGTTGTCAGAAGTGATAAGATCGGTCAGAATGAGGGCGGCCAGAACGATGACCAGAGTCATTGCTATAGTTGCAATAAATGGAGACCAAAGGGCAATGAAATGCAAGTAGTAAAATGTCCCAGCGATGGCTAATATGGCAGCGATCGTAGTGATGATGGCGGAAACAATTTTGGTCCAAATGTTTCCCATAAGAATGTGGAGAATGAGAACGATGGCTGCGATGACGATGAGTAGAGCGGCGGTCAGGATGAGGGCGCCGATTATTTCAAATTCCTTGACTTGCCTACAAAGGGGGCCAAGAATGCTCCCTCCACATCCCCAGCCATCGTAACCGATTGCCACGAAGAATAGCAGAGGTGCTACGAAGGCAATAACAACGTAGGCAATTCGTCGATCCATGTGTTGCTTTCTAGGCTCAACTTCGCGCTTTTGTTGTCAGGACTCTGCACATGTAATCCCCTATTCGCTCACTTGCATATTTATAGTCGGCAGGCTATGTATGACCTACATTTGTTGGCGTGAGAAGACATTGTGCTCTGATTGCGCAACACCAAAAAAATAGGCCCAAACTTGGTCCGAATTTCACCACTCCCTCCCCCACACTGCTAATGGCCTTGAAGGATCGTAGCTGGGTCTTTTTTTAAACTCAGTTAGGATCCTGTTGACAGCACTTGAGTGAATTTCTCGTTGTTGGTTGATTTTATAGGACTAAGGATGCTCATATTCGAAACCAGATGATCTGGGCGGTTGACTTGCGGACGAAGATGTGACTTGCGAGGCACAGATTGTCATACGCATTTGAGGGACACATCATATTGCTACTTCCTCCAACTGCTTTCAAAATTAATGCTTAGGCCTGCCCAAAGTATTCCAATTACACCTGCAGTGGCTAATGGGCACGCGATAGTCTCTAGTATCATCGGTTCCACACACGACGCGCAAACGATCGGATAAACAAAGTAGACTGGAGAAGCCCACCTTTCTTTCATCCTTAGCCACTGTATGGATGCATTCCAGTTTGGGCTCTGCTTGTCTCTCATTCCGTCCACGTTTTCCACGGCCCACCAAAACATGTCCTAATGCTTTCCCTCATGGACAGCATTTCAATGCACCATATGCTGTTTCGTCGATGAAGAGTGTAAAATATGGTAGCTTATGACCCGCCGAATCACTTTGTTCTACGAAAGGTAAATGAATGTGCATTTGTTTTTCACGTTTGGGCAATGAATCAACAGGGCGAATTACTTCCAGTAGTCAAAGTCTGGCAAAGGAACAAGTAGCAAGCAAATGCATCTGCCAATTTCTGATCAACTTACAACCACCTTAGTGGGGAGAGAGCCTTAATTGAGCAGTCATTTGCTATTCTGGGCTGAAGCCACATCACATCGGACAAGGCTCACAGGCAACCTTCATGTCTTGATGAATGGCAGTGATTTCAAACAGAACTTGCAGAAAATACTGTGCGACGAAGATATTTGGTTTGAATTCACAAATCGGCTTTAAAGACGGTTGGATGGTTCATCGCCGCACAATATTGCAAACATGCACGCTGGTATGCAGACAATTCAATCTACTTTCGTCCCTTACATGAACTGAGTTTGCGTCTGGACCATTTTACGATGCGTGCGAATGCCCCGTGCACCAAAACAGAGAACACCTTGACTACGTTAATGGCTCGATTTCCACCAATTGGCATACGATTGTAGGTTTGAAGTCGTGGCTATGTATGGAGCACTTGAATGCCAAGCCAAGACCAAATAAATCGCTCTGATGCTGGCAAATAATACTTGGTAATATATTTTGGGAAGCAACAACCACGGGAAGTCTGTTCGCGCATTCCAAGCTGACCTAAACATAAACATCGAAGGCAGTTGGTTGGAAAGCAATCACTGGTGGGTATAACTGCGACGCAATGGCTTCATTCCATTCGAATGATGATCCTTGTTTCGTAATTTGCGACTTTGTTCTTAGTGTCTAGACTCAAACAATATCGAGTGATTCACTCTAGCGCTGTCAGACAGGATTCTAATTGAATTTGAAAAGTAGAACTCAACTAAGCAATTTAAGGCCATCAGTCATGCGAGAACTGATTGTGGGGGAGGGTGTGGTGTAATTTGATGAAATCGTAGCAGCACACGCTGAAGAGGATAGCGCGATTGACTGTGATGACACTTGTGACATCTGTGTGCTCAGCTCGCAGCCCATCCTGACGCCCACATTTTAGCTGAAGTTCTGAGTAATATCGGCGCACCCCATTATTATGATCGTCGTTGCTGGCAGCTGACAAGTTGGAAGTGTGTCACATGAACTCATGCCAGTGCATCTGCGTAGTGCTGATTAGCATCTTGCTCCATCCATTCATCAGAGACTCTCCCACACTTCACTGTCGCCCACGCTCTCCACGTGATTTCACTCTGATGCCTTAATGTGAAGTAACACAAGAATACTCTAGAGACGCACTCAGTGCTTGATCCACAGGCATTATTGCTGCGCAATTAATGGTGGGCGAGAAACTACAATGGACCGTGCAAACCATGCATTGAAATGCGCTTTAACCGCGATTATCATTAAAGTTCTCTCACTTAAACTGGATGCTCACTGACTGTCGTATTTACCGCCGTTTGCAATACATGAGCCTATTTATCTCAATCAAGGCCTTTAAATGTAAGGCGAGAGCCATTTTACGTTAATGGTTTCTTCGGGTCCATCATTTTGAACCACTTTTACGAAGGGTCCAATCCCTCTGCAAAGCACCAAGGTCAATGAACTTGTTGGATTTACAGCGATAAAACGGCTCAGTTCTTCAGTGGGTCCTAATAACACGAATTCATAGGGGACGTGTAGGAAGCAAGACACGTACACACTATTGCGAAGGTTCCTTTTAGGCAACACTGAGCTTGTATGAAAATGCCATTTCCGTTGGCCAACATTTAACTAGTCACTCTAAGCGAATTACATGCTTTAAATCAGATTAACGAATTGTTGTCTCGCATTGTGCACTCTAATTATGCTCTGATTATGAATGTGTGACTGCATTGGTAGAGGATCGTAGAATGCGTTTGTGGCTCATTGGACCATCTTGATACCTGAAGCATGCCTGTTATGGCAGGACTAAAACGCATTTAAGAGGCGAATAATTTGCTTATTTGACAGGTAGTACGTACTCCTAAGCCCTGACATACCAAGAAGCTTAGTGGCATTCTTGAATGCCCGTACGTTTGTGTGCTCCACCACACCCAAACTACAAGCCCATAACGGTACTTGAAATGGGTTGGTCCTATCTGCTGCACTCTGGAAGATTAGTAAGGATTGTTTAAACTCCCGAAACGCATATTTTTGTGGGAGACAGAAGAGAACAAAACAAAGCATCTTCATTCTTAGATAATGTACTCTATTAAGGAAACATCAATTGAGGACTGCAGAAAGGAAATTGTTGGACATGACGAAGTGATAAACTAGGTGAACTAGCAGTGCTTCACCCCTTGGCACTATACTTCTCAAATCCATTTGCTTCTCCTGAACACAAATAACTCCTACTCTCGGGTGGAATGGGAACAGTTGTGGTTGAGTTCAAGGGAATTTTATGCCATTTGATTTGAGAGGAAAATTTTAATCGTTTGGACTTAGTGCCTTGAATCACTTTGCAAATCTAGAAATTTTCCTTACTTCATTCAAGATTGGCGGGATGCTGCAATGATTTGATTTGCGCTAAGCCACATTTTTCCGATACTGCAGCATGAAGCCTCAAACGTTGCGCTTCAGCTTCGCGGCATGGCACCGTGGTGTGCTGATTGTCCCCCAGGCCTTGTGTTGGCTGGCAGGACCTCAGGGATTACACGGTACGATGAAGATCATTCACTGCTACTTTACAATTGCCGATATAAGTGAATGGTGCAGTAAATGAACAAAATCGGAGAACGAAATTANTACAATTGCCGATATAAGTGGATGGTGCAGCAAATGAACAAAATCGGAGCACTAAATTACCAACTTCACTCTTCCTTGACTTGCTAACCGGACTGACAGATGTGGACGCGGTTCACTAATGACAAGCACTAGTAGCGGTTCTTTTTGGTAAGCTAGCCTACTATATAAATTCCAGTACCCTCACGTAACGAGAACATCTAGGTAGAAATTCCACGGTTGCTAAACAACCCTCTTTAATCAGCTTAATAGTGGTAGCTCTGGACAATTTACCCTATTACCAAATCAACAATTATACAATCACCAACAGTCAAGCAAAGGCGAACAAAATTATCCAAAAATTAAGATATAGGCGCAATCAATGAAATATGATACGCCAATATAGGAGCTATGCTACAGCAGCATTGTACAGAGGATAATTGCCATAAATTATGGATGCAGGTGCATATCGTTAGGAAATCACTTTTTTCAGTAAATACTGAATAGACAAGGCCATGTACGTAGCAGCAATGCGTGGACGATTCTAGCCACGCACAGACTCACATACATATTGGGCTGCAATTTTTATGCATATACTGTTCCCTTTGCACTAAATTTCACGGTTTGATTCAGGGTCTTCATTTAGAGCTAAGCTTTAAAAGAAGTCATGCAAAATTTGCAGTCAACCCGTGAGCAATTTATCGCTTGAGACAAAAAGGGTGCTTGTTTATGTTCCGAACAAATTCATACTGAAAGTACGTCGTTGTTACAAAGTTTACCTTTGTGGTATTTGCCTAAGCACATTTATTAAATTTTAGACCTATGCCAAAGTTCTATTTTAGGTAAATAAATGATTGTGTAAGCAGTGGATCTCAGAAAATGGGTTAGTAAATTTGGTTGCAGTCTTCCAAGTGCGATACTTGCAGCGTTTGCCCTAATGAAGAAGGCCGCCAAATAACTTGCCTCCAGCATCGGGTCGAAGTTGATGGCGAGTGGAAAGTTTGGACCCACTCTGCTGCTAATTTCACTTTGGTTTTCTTCCGCCAAATTGACTGATACCGCCAACATCGTGACGGTGGTATCTGCCACAAGACCACTTTCACTGGACACATTTTATGGTGCTGCAGAAACCCTCAGCGTTGAAGTTGCGAAAGGTCTTTCAGCGGGGGCTGCAATACCGAGGCATCTTCCCAAAAAGCATCAAAGGTAGAAGTGGCCCAGCCCCAGACGACATATAGATAATTAATGTCACGAAATGAAACATGATATTCTACCGGTACAAGCTTAACGATGTAGAAGGGAGCAGACTACAAGCGGCAAATTATTGCGGCATGCGACCAGCAAACACGACACATCCTTCGCTATAATGGCTCCTACTTGCGCATTAAATGCAGCTTCTGTCGCTTCACCAGCAGTGGTTCTACCTGCCATTTATGTCTGCATCTGATGTTTACACGCGCGATACATTGCTACGGTTTTAACGCCAAAGTCCTATCCTTTTAGCAAATAAATAGCTGAAGCGCAACCAGATGCTTGAATTGGCATAAGCAAGCTGACACATAAGTCCCCGGGACAAATGGTGGAGGGAACCGAAGGATTTGCGAGGACCTCATAAAAACACTAAGAAGTGTTTGGATGCAGTAAAATAATGGATGGGTGGTTATCATCCGCCGAAATCACAAGGCCTATAATTTTTACTCCCAGTCAAGTTTTGTGATTCCAGTGATCGTGCGATAAAGGGATAAAGTGGTCTAGGAATGGACTCTTAGAATCATAGATGGCTTTTGATGATTCGTGACTTACTTCCACACTTAATTGTGCAAGTCCCAAACTTATGAAACATTTCGAGACTCTTGGACAATTTAATCGAAACCGTATCATTGGTGTATGATTTTCACGGGGCCGGCTAATCGTGATTTGATTTCACGCAACATACCTTAAAATAGGTGTTGTGGCATTTTTACGCCTTCTAATGGGGAAGGCGTGCAGTACACGTGATGTCTATAGGAGTGTTTGGTTGGCTAGCTGTTCGGCTGATCTTCCAACAACCTAACGGCCTGGATGATCGGCACCTGACAGAACGAAAGAGGCGATTGACCGAGTACAGCTAAAAAGATTGTTTGTGTAGCTGTTCGAACCCGTAATGTACCGTATTATTATGGAATAAAATGTACCATTAACTAGTGTGTAGAGGCTGGGTCATTAGCGGGTGCCAAGGGCCATTCAGCGGATCGGAAACGCAACATGCTGAGACTGACGGTCTCGAGCAGATACGCAAAGAGCCATACTACTACAGCGCTGATTGCGGACCATGACTGGACTAAGACTTTCCTTCTCAAGTACACCACAACTAAACTTGCCGGTCGCCTTTTGCAAATAATTATCCTTTATAAACAACGGCTTTTGCGTGGGAATCACAGAAATGAATGTGACGGTTCAAAAACCCGATAATGTGGGAATGCAGCCAACAATAAGCTGATAACAGGCATTTCCCTGGCTTCCTTAATAGAAAATCGCCATTTCTCGTTAATTTTGAAGCAGGTTGTTGAATTAACAACCTTGAACTTTTAGCCACCTTTAATCAAAATGTTAAAGATCTGGACATTACTTAAGTGAGATCTCGCTGGGACGCAACAGTCGCCTGACTCGCTTGTGCACAAAAGGGAAAAGCATGGATGGAAGGGATTAGCAATGAAGAAATTAGCATTCTGGAACAGTTAAAATTTTAAGTGATGATGACATAGCTTCCCAGTTGAAAAGGGGACAATGAGGGTAGGACTACTAGCTTAGAGGAAAAGTGCATGAAATTTACGCATCAATAAGCCACCTCAATATCAGCACGTCTGATTGCAGTAGCGAATTCATGCAAAAACAAAAAAATTGTGCGTAGTTAAAATAGAATGAAGAACACACTTAAACCGCTGGAGAATCATGATTCGATGTGGCATTTTTTGATGAAAGAGTGGAGGAAGTATAAAATAAAGTGCTTGAAACGGTATGAGTTCAGTTAGGCAAAAAATGAGGAAAGTTATATAACCGTAGAACTTTACAACCATCCTAGTTGTCACCATTTTGTCGGGACGACACCACCTGTGAAGATGCCAAATAAACATGGACAAATAAGAACTTACATCATTGACTATGCTCATATTAACGAATTTGAGGAACATGATCCCCATCGCTGACCATCTCACCGTCCACATTTTCAGTTGAAGCTGTCAGTAACTTCAACGCATTTCACCATCATTACTGCTGGCGGTAGACTAGATGGAAGTGTATGGCATGAACTCATGACAGTGCATTTGTGCAGTGCTGATTAGCGTTGCAAGATGGGCTGCGAGCTGAGCACACAGATGTCACAAGTGTCATCACAGTCAATCACGCTATCCTCTTCAGCGTGTGCTGCTACGATTTCATCAAATTACACCACACCCTCCCCCACAATCGGGTCTACCTTGACTGACGGCCTCAAATTGCTTAGTTGAGTTCTACTTTTCAAATTCAATTAGAATCCTGTCTGACAGCGCTAGAGTGAATCACTCGATATTGCTTGAGTCTAGGGACCAAAACAAAGTCGCAACTTGCAAAACGGGGATCATCATGGGAATTGAATGAAGCCGTTGCGTCGCTATTATACTCACCAGTGATTGCTTTCCGAACCAACTGTTTTGGATGTTAATGTTAAGCTCAACTTGGAATGCGTTAACAGACTTCTCGTAATCGTTGCTCCTCCAAATATATTACCAATTATTATTAGCCAGCACTGGAGCGATTTGTTTAATCTTGGCTTGGCACTCAAGTGCTCCACACAGCCACGATTTCGAACCTACAATCGTAAGCCAATCGGTGGAAATCAAGCCATTAACGTAGTCAAGGTGTTCTCTGTTTTGGTGCACGGGGCATTCGCACGCATCGTAAAATGGTCCAGACGCAAACTCAGTTCATGTAAGGGACGAAAGTAGATTGAATTGTCTGCATACCAGCGTGCATGTTTGCAATATTGTGCGGCGATGAACCATCCAACCGTCTTTAAAGCCGATTTGTGAATTCAAACCAAATATCTTCGTCGCACAGTATTTTCTGCAAGTTCTGTTTGAAATCACTGCCATTCATCAAGACATGAAGGTTGCCTGTGAGCCTTGTCCGATGTGATGTGGCTTCAGCCCAGAATAGCA
>LWMJ02000906.1:0-25416 GCA_001693035.2 Taenia asiatica
AAACTGCCTCCAGAGGGAAAAAAGGATGACCACCAAGGGAGAGAATGAAATAGGCCACAAGGCCGAACGCGAATACGTCCACTGATTGGGTCTAGAAGTGACAGAAGAGAGAGTGTAGTCATTCTGCTGAACCGCATTCATCTCACGAGCAATTCGTTTTATCAACCACAAGCAAAAATTGCAGGGACTGAGTCAATTAAGCCACGCGATTCGACAGAAGGAACAATGGAGGGGAGCATGATCAAAAGGTACCGGGAATAAGATTATTTAGAGACTTGATTAAATTGATAACGTTGTCTTACCAAAGCCTCATTCGATGAGGCACACATCTCCGGAGCCATCCAACCAAGACTGCCGAATGTAAAGGCTCCAACCGTCGGTCCTCTTCTGTCTTCAGTGGTGGTAGTGGGCGCCTCAATACAGATAGTGTTGGTAAAAAACCCATTCTCTAGAGGCAGTGAAAGCCCAAAGTCGCCAAGAACCAGACGATTAACAGCTGCTGTAGGGGTGATGGAAGAGGGGGTGGCCTCCAGAATGAAGATGTTGCTCGGCTTGATGTCGCGGTGAACTGTGGGAGGGAGAGAAAGTATGGACATTGGAAATTGACATTCATTGACAGGACTTCCTCCATATCGATTAAATGAACCGTCTAGGCGGTCTTGTTATCTAATCACACTCAGGATGAAGTACGACCCTTTCGAACTTGAAGAAGCGATTCTACAAAACAGCTATGCAACCCTTTAAAACCTTTTTGTCACAATTCAGATCTTGAATTAGTCTTCTTGTGTACAATAAGTTCAACTGCCTATCAATGATAAGAAACGGGATCCAGTACCACGTCTGTAGTAACGGTTATCGTCGGATAGGCGTCTGGAGCTTCCTTCCTTTCTTTAGGTTCTGTTATTCAAGATAGACAGTGCTTCTGTTGCTCAAACCGGTGCTTTGCTACCGGAGTGCACTGTACACTTGATTCAATCACACGACTCCTCTTCTGATTTGATCATTTCAACTGATCCGGTGATCAGGCTTTCAAAGGCCGAAACCATAGGGTCAAGGAGAACCACAGCGGAAGGGACAAGTTAGGGGATTTCAAAGAAGCCTACCATGACTTCAACAATAGGAATAGAGGGCTACTAGAGGAGTAAAACCTCGGTGACAAGAACGGATCGTTCCTACTGGACAGAAGGTGAGTTGTCAAGGCAGGCTGAGGGAGAATACACGGAGAAACAGGCATCCACCACTACGACCTCAAAGTACACAACAAAGCCAACTGAAGAGTGGTATTGTCCTTGAAAAAGTAGTGAAACGAATCATCACTCCATGTTTAAATAACTCGATTGAAGCGTACACCATGAAAAAATGCGTAAAGTAACGATATTCACCACAGCATGTTTCTGCTAGTACCCTCTACTACAGTAAGTCATTCGTTTTTGAAACTTCGGTGCCGGAGATGGATTGGCTGCTTTGCCGAGAACAGTGCGCGCCTTTGAGGTAGCGTAAGCGTCTCATTGCATATTAAACAGTGGACGAAAAAGAGTTGGAGCCATACCAACTTACTAGAGATCGAGGAAATTAATCAACCAAGCAGCAGGAGTCATGTCAGGGTCACCTGAATGTACATTCATTTCACCTCTTTATAGAAGGTTTGTAAACTTTGAGAAGAAGCAGTGCATAATGAGGCAGTAGCCAAAGCCCTACCAGTCAAGAGTACCATTCGTCTATGCTTCAGACTGCCTGCAAGTCGACACCCTTTCCATAATGCTGGCTTAACCCTGGATTCTTAAGCCTTCTCTACACAAAAACAATTCAGAAAAAGGCAGGAATAGAACGGCAGCGAAACAGCAACCTACCAATTGACTTGGAGTGCAGAAAGACCACTGCGTTGAGGAGCTGATGAACACACTCCACCGGCGAGAGACCGAATCGACTCAGTGGATTTCTCTTCTCGGATAAAGAAGCACCTTCCTCGGTGTCCAGGGCCTCCAGCAGGCTGGTCACGCAACGTTGCAGCACAAGGTAGTGGAAATTCGGTGAACTGCCCTGAAGGTATGAATCAAGGCGAAAGACTACGAGAGGGTGATTTGAGAGGTGACTTAACAGAATAATACCCGCTTCAATTTCCAGGTGTTGATTGTCAGGATATATTGACCGTGCCACTTAGCTCAGCAGCTCAAAATTACACGTCGAGAAATATGTCATGCATACGCGACTCAGCCCCACACCAACGGCACACGCTTTCGACTATGCCACCTCTGCTGCCAGTCTCACAGTCTTTCATAGCCCACCTCCAGAATCGCATCCCTAATGATCTCCTCAGAGGATAACAGCTCAGATGCTGCGGGGTCTGACTGCAAGTAGGGACTCTCATTTGTGAGAGCATGTAAATGAAGCAGCCTTACCGTCCAAAAGCACCGAATGAGGTGTTCGTGGTGGTGGCTCATGAGGATACGGTGCTCGCGCAGCCAACTCTTTTCCAACTCGACGCGACGCAGAATTCGCTTCACTGCCACTGGCTGTGTTCCATAGGTCCCTCTAAAACATTTTTACAATTCGCTGTTACTTTCTACTTCATAGAGGTAGTTGGGAGTTACGTAGTAATTAATAATGTCCACAAAATAGGCACCACGTGTAAGACATATTAATAAAATAAGTAATGTGACTAAGGAGAGAGGGAACACGTACTCAAAGACAATAGTTCCATTTGCACCAGAGCCAAGAACGCGTCGGAGGTTGAATCGTACGATCTCGGGATTGGCGCGCTGACCTTGAGTGGTGCCGCCGGAGACTACGGGATGCCCGGCCCAGCCTTCCCGGTCCGCGCAGTCGAAGGAGGGATGAAGCAGTGGCGAGGCGTGGTCCCATGGAGTCTGCATGCCGTGCACAAGAAAAGATTTCGTACACGTGAGGAGTGCACCCACATCCCAAAGATGCCGGAGATGCAGTGCCAAATGTAAGAATCGCATGAAGTGAACTTGATTTGTGATCCCACCTGCGACGCAGCAATCCCCATCACTGCTTCCGCTTCGCATTTTACAAAGGGCACAACCCGAGTGAACCCAAATGGATTGATCCTCGGTTAGTCGTTTCAGTCTTGCAAGATCAGCATAGCCGCAACAGTGATGTTCTAGCCCTTCCACACTCATGTGCCCCATCAGTTGAAGTAGTTCAAAGATTAAGCAGGTGGAAGCGTTGACAAACCGGCCCTCAAAAGGACTTAATTTGTGGCATTCTGTACTAATAAACTGTAGGAGAATGGCGTTTGGTGTGAACGACTGAGTCGTTCAACATTCAGCTTTCATACAGATCAAGTAGAAGATGGGATGGAGCTAAGAAGTATTCTTGGTGGTATTCAATGGATGGATTGCGAAGGTGTAACAAATACAAGTGCTGATGAACAAAATTTTGAAGTAGAACGAGGCTACAGCAAGTGTACGGCACCGGTATTAACTTGTGTGCACACGTTCACCTCCTTGACCTCAGGCTCCACTGTGAAGCACCTCAAAATACTTAGCCCGTCTGCAAATCAAATCGCTCCATACAATGCCGCCCACTCGGCAAATGACGTGCATTGTAAGGCAAGCCATTGACAACTACATGATGGAGTGAGGCCGTGAAACACGTCATTCTTTCACTTTCATTCCGCACAATGATGTTTGCAAGCCATCCACACTCATAGCCTCCGACACGCTATTCCATCTCACCTGGTAATGCAAGTAGCGACGCGCACGGTTTCGCATTCGTAGGACAAAGATGAGGGTCACGGAGACGATGAGCACGATGACGGTGGAGAAGGTCCAGAGCACAGTCTTTACCTCCTTCGGGAAGCCTGCCGCTGTGTGGATGTCAGAGACCTGCATGGGGAGAAGTGGACGACCAGAGCTGAAATGAGTAAATGGCAGTAAAAATGACACTCAAGTGTGGGTTGACTCAGCAGCGCAGTGCGTGAAGGTTAAAGCAATGACGTGCTCTTACCTTCTCCTCACCTTGTTATGCGAATGTGAATGGATAGGCCTATGAAGCACTCCAAATCGCCTTCCATGGGTGGGACAATAAATTGTCCGAATAAGTCTCTAACCCGATGACCACAGTAACGAGAGCCGAATGGACTCAATTTTTATCCTTCTAAGAACCGGAGGTAATAGAACTCGCGCAAAGTGTGGAATGGGATAGACTTTCATCATGCAGGCTAGATTTAGCCAACGAATTCCTGCATTGTCATCCTCACCAGTCGACTTACAATGAAACGTGAACGGGGGCGACCAAGTGATCTCGTGCATTGGATTGTAGCATAACATGTCGAACTTGTCGAGCGAATGACTTGCAAGGCACTGCTGAGTACAAGTCTGTCGCCACGCCAGTCCCCTTCATGCTTTCTACCAGCATCCCTTCACTCTCCACCCTCGTATCATCATCTGTGCTGAACTCGCTCCCACAGCCGCAGAGGTTCCTCGTCCAGTTTGTAGTATGGCACTTAAGGATCGTGTGGTAGTAGGTCGTACCGCTCAGAAGGTTTGAACGACCTAGCTCTGGTGATGAACCACTATATGGCGGGTGCCGAGATGCGTTTGGGAGGGTCCTCTGGTCTAGGCTACGAGGATTTTGCACTGACGTGGCTAGAGCAGACATCAGTAGTGCGTGACTTCAGTGCTGAGAATGACTTGCTTTACTCCTACAGCAATCGAGATGGTCAAGTCGTGGAGACCAGGAAGCTAAGCAAATGGATCTTCCTTACACGTCACACATCGACAACAAATGACGCCAAACTTAAAAGACACACACAGTTTATCAATCACTCCCTTTGCCCGGATTATCAAAAGGCACTGCAACCGTCTGAATTGTGATGAGGAAACGCTTTTCTAATTCCAACGTCCATTAGGCCAACAATTACGCCCTTGATTAGTCCCTAGCAATTCACTACCTGCACCGCTCACTTCACGTTTCCGAGGCATGCACCATTCCACACCCAGAGGAGCATGCTGCCTTGCGTGTTGAGGAGTGTGTAGTTGACTTCCAGCCACAGTCGTTCACTACACTAACGATGTGTGTCCGCTCAGTGTGTATGCTTCGAAATGACGCAGAGTGAACTCGAGGAAGGCAAACCTCTTGGATTTAATCATGATAAGAGAATTAACAGATTCGAAGCTGCCACTTTCAGCACTGCGAGGTGGATTCATACACACTATACCGAGTACTCGCCATCCCCAGAAATCTCATTGCTGTCTCTTTTTACTTTTTCCATTGCAGTAAGCGCACTGCAAGCCATTAATGAAGATTTTGATTCGACGACGGTTTCCTTTTTCATTTTTTTCTTGATTGGTAATCGAAATCGACGTCAGCCCCTTCATGCGAAACGGATTATTTACTCATTCCTTGTCGGTAATGCTTCCATCATAGCTTTGCATTTCGAATCAGTTTTTATGGAATTGGAAGATGACTAAAATTGGCTGACTTAGAAATCCCTTTTTGATTATAATATTTCTTCGGTTAAATGTATTGTTGTGAACCTTTCCTGACGTCGAGAGAAGGCACATTACTGGGGCGCAAAGTGGGTTGCTGTTGTTCAGAGGGCCTGAGAGTCCATTCCCATGGCTCAACCAGTGGAAGCATAGAAGTGGAGCTTCAAAGGTCCTTAAGAGCGTCACCTTCGAGGATCCACTTGGTCAACCTTCCGCGTTAGCCATAAACCTGCAAAGACACTGATCCTCCTGGTCAATTCCAACGGATCTGGAGTTTTGTTCTGTTTTGAAGGTACATTGAGGAACGGGGGAACGTGCTGTTCTTCTTGTATATCCATCTCTAGTCGTAAGAATACTGGCCCAAAAACTTCGCGTTTGTCCCCTTATGCCATTCCGTTTCCATTTCAACGCTTTCCTCCCAATATGTCCATCTTGTTTTTGCTCAGGTACCAGGGAGATGGAGGGGCTGTCACGCCTTCTCTTCATTAAAATTTTCATACAGAGGCTGTAGATGCTCCACAACGAACGCTTCCAGATAGTTCATGTCAAGTCCGGCTTTATTTTTCAATAGCGTTCCTGCAGAACACAGGGTTGGAGCATTGCCGATGGCAGAAGTCATTTTCAAACTTTCAGTTGGGAATTATTGCAAATTCCCCTGCCAAGTTAAAGCTTAGCATTCAATGGTGGGAATCGGAGTAGTTGTCTTCTTGCTTAGGGTTCGTTTGCCTTAGCTACCAATGCGTAGCGTCCCAAGTCTTCCCTGGAGACGAAAGTAGACGTAACACACGGATTGAATATGCATAGTCGACGGACAGAAGGGCTAGACAGCTATTGGCATGGCTTAGAGGCCAGGTGAAAGTACGAAACGCGGAGCCCTAAGCGTCTTGGAGAACCACTAGTCCTCCAATGCCACCGTTGAAAATCACTGACGTCGTGGAAGCTCAGACGTGTGCTTGCGGACTAACAAGTTAACCTTCCAGCCAGTCGAGGCTATTACAGCAGCAGCGATTCCAACCACCGCTTTATGCAACTGCTGATGGTCACTTCCGTAGAATAGAACCAGAGTTCTACTTCCGTTTCCAAGCTTTCTGAATCTGAAGCGTTAAACACTTCCACCCGAAATTCCTTATCTCAATCATCTCGTTAACTTAAACACCAGCAACATCTTCAAGAACCTGCGTTTCCATCAGTCCACTAAGTTCCCTACCAGATATCTCTTTGACGCTCTAATCCGATTTAATTCCTTTTTTCCCCAGCAGTTTTATTTTAGGACAGAAAAACGGACAGCAAAAAGACCTCCATCTCTTGCTTCAACAAGCTCAATAACTCCAAAAGACCATTTGCTTTATTATTACCGTCATCCGTGCCTTCCGTCAGCTGAAAAGGGTGAACAATAGTAATTGACGGTGAAGGGGAGGCGACTGACAACAGTAGCGTGTGGTAGTAGGCACGAAAAATAAAAACGCTGAGATAAGGGTAAGGGAAAAACGCAAACCAACAGTCAAGAACAAAATCAACGGCAATGGGGGTGGGGCGGGGTGAAGGAGGCCGTCCGTCCTGTCGCTACCTACGATGGCAGTGGTTGACCAGTCACTGAAAAAAAAAAACAGCAAACACTGTTAAAAGTGCAAAATCGCATGGAATGCGCCCACGTGGTCATTTATCCACCCTACAGTGAAATTAAAAGGACATCAAGGGACATTCGCATCAACCGACATTCGTTCGAGATTCAGCTTCAGCCTTCAAACGAATTGCATTTAACAGAGGTTGTAAAGGGACTGACTGACTCTCTACGACACACTTTGCCAATGCCAAAGCGCAAAATAGGACGAGGAGGCACCCCCATCTTCGATCTGCACCAAAGGGCTCTGGATCCAATAAAACTGAAAAAGCAAGCCTTGTTTCTATGACAATGAATCCTCTCCTTCTCTCTTATGAAGGGGACTTTAATAAATACTACAGCGGCGGAAAAGATGACCAAATAAGAGTTGATCAACAGTTGGGGCATCAGGGACGAATCCCATAGTAAGACGACTCTGACATTGTTGGCATGGAGTTGTGCTTATCTCCACCCCTAGTCTTCAAGGCTCTCTCCACTTGAACAACAAACCTGAATGGAGATATCTTGGACTTTCCATAGATGAATGAAGTATTACAAGTCAAACATTTACATCTCACACCTAGGTCGTTAAAAATAAACCATACAGGCAATGAGGGGTGCATATCACGTACAAAGATCGGTGAGAGGCATCTGCACAGAGATCGGTGGCATTCCCGGTGGGGCGATATTAGTGGTCGGAATAAGGGGAACCGAGAAAGCGGATGCAGGCGCCGGTGCGGCTGACGGCATCTGTAGTGGCATAGGTGGGTGAGACGATGGGGTAAACATGGAGGTCGGCGGTGCCTGAAGTGGAGGCGGAGGCGGTGCCATCTGTTGTTGAGCCTCTACCGACATTGGAGGTGATATCGTGGAAACCGGTGGTAGTGATTCTACCGAGACCTCGTGCTGGTCGGCCGAGGGCAGAGCAAGGGCGGGTGGGGTGGAGGGCGGAGTGAAATTAATGCCCTCAAATAAATTGCTCGGTAGTGGTGCTGGCGGCGCCAGTGCCACTCCGCCTATCGATTCCAACGATGGATACGCCGGCGGTGGGTGTGGTGGTAGTCTGTTTGTCAAATCAGTCGGCTGAAAATACAATGGAACGATACTACTGCTCGAGCCTTTCCAGAATACAATAAAAAGGCGACTTTTCCTGAAGCACATTCCAAAGGTCTCTTCCGGGACTATGACCGAAATAACAAAGAGCCCAGAATTTAGTGTAAATGACCAGGTCCATTAAGAACGACAGAACCCGAAAGCGTCCTCAAACGTCCACACTTGGTCCCAAATAAGGCAGTGGCGATAAAGCAGATCAACTCACGGGATATTGTGGAGCCATTATTGGGGGGAGAGGAAAGGAAGGTGGAGGGGGATAAGCCGGATTGCAAAGAGGTGGCTGCTGTGACGGCAGTGTTGGTTGATGCAGCGGTTGGTTGACCAACGATTCGTTATTTGCCGTAGCAATCGAAATCGAACCACCAGGAGCAGCAGTAGCACCGGAGGGAGGATGCACACAAGGGACCTCGGATTCCGATGACGGTGGTGGGGGGATTCGGTGGAGATAGCCGAAACCAATCTCGCATCCAAGCATGCCGTCCCCGCCCCAGGAAAGGTTGGGAATCAGGGTTACCTCACGACACTGATCAGTTGTGCTATTGTAGACATAGAGGCGTAACGGCTGGCCGTTGTGAGCCTCCACTACGGAGAAGAAGTCCTCCGACTGAAAAAAAACGTGTTTTAAATAGATGAAAATAAATAAATAAAGAAGTAGGAAGGCATCATCACAAGGTAAGCCTCCGGGCAAATGAGGTAGCTCAAACACCCAGGCGGAGAAACACCTCCACCGAGGACGATGAGAGTGACGGTATAAATCCTCGATCGTGCACGTACTGTCACATGGGATTTCTAGGTTAGCGGATTGGAACGACGCTTGCAACCAACCACAAAGAGATGCGTCCAGTGAAGAAGCACCTCATCATTTTTTGATCAAAGCAGTAGTAATAACTACTTTTGAAAACCACACAGGAGTGAGAAGTCATTACGTCAAAAGATTCAACAATACCTAGCTATCAAAACTTACGGGTCATTGCACTGATGAGAAATTAATGTGCCAACATGGAAAAGACAGCCAATGAGGGAGATGTGATCGGGAAAAAAGTCAACAGATTTGCAGGACGGATCCTTAGCCAATGAACCCAAAATTAACATCCAAAAGTCAATGCTCTGGTAGGTAAACAAAATCCATCAACAAAGAATGAATATGCCCAAGGAATCGTAATATCGGGTTCTCTTAACCACCCCTACTTGGTACGATTTAAATAGAAATGCACCGAAGAGTTAAATTAAGTTGTTTATCAAGGTTTAACCATGATCGATGTCCGTTCACAAAAGGCTGTTCCATTACGGCTCACCAGAAGAACACGGTTAAAAGATCAATTATAAGGTGATACTTGAAACCGTCCTGAAAAGAATAAACTGCCCTGTGGAACAAACGCAGAGCGAAAAAAAACGGATCCGAGCATGCAGTATTGTTGGAGCAATCATAAAAATCACTACGAAAAAAGTAACAAGAAGTGTAATTCGCAACTTACACAGCGGCAAAAAATACAGCTTTTCACTGAAAGAAGCACACACCGTTGAACGCATCATCGTCTGAAGTGATGTGGCTCAAGAGGGATTGTAATAATTGAAGCCGAATCAAAAAGAGGATTTTATAATACATGTCTGATGAGGTAGGCATTTCACCTCCAGTAGGTTGAAACACAATTGAAACAGAAAGCCAAGTAACGATAAAAACACCAATTGATCGAAAGATAGGAAAATGTGTTGCAGAGGGAGATCAGAATATCGCAATGCCAAAGGTCATACAAGACTAATGGTTGCAAAACGTGATGGGGCACGAGCCGCGGCGACGTGGAAAGGAAGCGGTCATCGAGTGCCAAAATTACGTTCCGAGAGGAGCAATGCAGATTTGATCGAATCGGAATAGCGCCTGCCATAACATCTTCTACCTCGTAAAACCAATGTACTCTGGTACTGAAAGCCAATGATAAAGAGGAGCAAAAATATAAATGATTCGACAACGTGGCACAACCTAGGATAGCTTGGAATGATTGCTTACATCACTGAGGAGAGCATCAGTACCAATGATGTAGTCACTGAAGGGTTGTAGCCCAGCCATGGCAGCAGGCGAGCCGGGAGAGACTTCAAGCACGTGCCAGACGTTTTCGTTAGCACCTTTGAAAGAGCAGTAACGAATACTGAGTCCTAAGAGCCCCTGACCACCCCAATCAGAACTGGGAACCAGTGTGACCTCGCGAAATTCCTGCGTTTTAGAGGAATAGACCTCCAAACGCATCGGCATGTCCTTGTACTTTGCCAGCACGTCTTTGATGCTCTCATTGTCTTGCTGCTGTTGATGCGAAAATGACTGAGTGTTAGACCAACGAATTGCCTATTTTTTTTCCCCATTTCGCTGCACCACTGGGCAAATCAAGCCTCTTTTGCAAAGCAGACTTAGAACTTATGTTAAAGTCCAGGGTAGACCAAACCCAATTACCTTAATGAATTAGCATGTTTTTTGACAAAAGGAAAAGCATCATTTACGTTTGAGAATAAAGGCAAAAACATAGGAACTCACCAATCTTATGTCGCCAACAGACACTATAAAGTCAAAAAATGCCTCAAGTCCGGCTTTCTGGCCTGGTGACCCATCTTGAACCTAAAAGTTGTAAAGAAACCACAACATGCCTTTAGTATGTGGTATCCGGCTGTGCTGCTGTCAAGACTACTCGGCGCCGACCCCATTCCGAAAACACCAACGTATAGTTGTTTCAAATGAAACACGAGTATGCGATTAGCTTAAACAGATCGTTGTTAATATATTTGTTAGTCACTAGCTTGGTCCTGACCCTCTACGGCTTTCTTGAGTTTTGTATGCATTTAAACTGGCTCTATGGCTAAGCATGAGCACCTCTTTACTAGTTAGAATGACGGAATGTATTGGATATATGAAAGCAGCAACATAAAGCATAGCTATTAAAACTAGGATAAAATTGGCTTACTGGCCCAAACGCGATGTAGTTCAGGGCAAATGTGCTTTAGAACTTGGAGTCCATTGCGATTTGAGGTTTAATTATAAGATTTCGAGACACAATATTTTTGTCTCTGCAATGCATAAGTTGAAGTATTTTCCCCTTCTATTGCACTTTCGACCGAGAGGTGGTAGCGCAACTCATGCCTTTTGCCTGGTGAGACTGTCGATTATACCGAATTGGGGTAAAACTGGCCTTGCATCTCGCCCATCAGGGTATGATTGGTTCACTTCACCAGGTACAAATACGATGCTTTGAGATGATAAATCTTGTTTTAATGGCGATGACAGAGAAAAAAGGGAAAACAAAATGGCGCTTCAAAAGTGATAACGACCGCATTATTGCTAATCGACAGCCCCACTGCTTACGCTAAGGTGATTTATTTGCTAGCCAATTAGTAATATGTTTAAGATCTACTCGGTTGTTATGTGTCAGAATCGTAATCTTGATAATTTTGTGCTAGAAATGAGCAGAAATGATGTAGCCAAATTAGCTGTAATGCTTTGTTTGTTCGAACTACCGGTTTCGGTCACAAGGGCGACCCTATTGTACTAGCCGGTTGGTTGGCTTCCGGTCAGTGCCGACGGTCCCCAAGCCCTCTGGTTGCAGGATATGTATTCTGCCCTTGTACTATGCCTTCTTTTACCTTAAGGGAAGTCTCGGGACGCTACATTGGTGGCAGCGGAAAGCGGACCCGACTTGGGTGGACTTTATCCTGCTCCATGCCGCTTCTGGCAAATTTGGCTGTGTGAAAGAAGTGCATGTGCTACGGATGGGAGAACCTCTGGCACCCCATTACAGAAAGGCCGAGATCGACGTTCATCTTTGGCATCTTGCTCTCCCTCGTGTTCTGTAACGAAGCTATTAACAACTGAAGCGACACCAGCCGTGAACTCCAAGTCCAGTGGAGCTGCCAAGAGGGATCAGGTACGTTGTGGTCAACCATCCTCCGTAAGCTCTCTCTTCTGTTATTGGGCAACTCGCTTATCTTCGTAAAAATGCGTATAGACAGATGTCGAATGTACAGGACGTCATTCGATAGCATCGTTTTATGCTTTGCACACCTGGATCGCATACATTTTATTCCTATGAGGCCCGATCGTCTCACTTGCTCAGTGTTCCACGATACCACCGCGTTTCTTCCACGGCATCAAAAAGCCTGGAATCACAATGTGTGTTGTGTGTGTCTGGACTCATTCGAAAACTTGGATTTGTACCCCCATCTTTCATTGGATCACATTATCGTGGGAGTTGAGGACTANGAAATACGCCTTTGCTGCATCGAGTGCTACGCGGAATTGGTGGCACTACAAGAACACATGCCCTCAAATCTCGATGACGGGCACGGTTGGCTCGTGGGTGCATCCCGCAGCGCTGATTACGTTGTGATGGCTGACACGCGTGGCTGACCAAGGGGAGCGTCGGGGACGACGCTCGAAAGAAGAGAGGGGCTGTGTAATGCTTTGTTTGTTCGAATTGGCGGTTTCAGTCACTTGGGTGGTCATATTGTACTAGCCGGTTGGCCGGCCCCCGGGCCGTGCCAGCAGTCTCCAAGCCTTCTGTTTCCAGAATATATATTCTGCCCTAGTACAATGCCTTCTTTTACCTTAAGGAAAGTCTTGGGATGCTATAGTAGCTCCTTTTGGACTCTCACAGAACCCGCCCTATCGTTAATTTATCCAGAAGCAGTTCTTTGAGTAGTAGAATGTGTAGTATTTTGAGCCTTTCTTAAAGGCGAAATAAGACAAAATGCTAGGGCTGAATATGTATTCAACAAACAGAGTGAATGGAGCCGTTTGCATGGCCTGGATAGGGCAATATGGCCAACTAAGTGAACGCAACCGGAACCGGCAGTGAGAACAAACAATTGCATTGTAGTGTGCTTCTTTACAAATGGCACAGAGATCATGCACTTCTTCACACATGGTTGTGCGGGGTGCACGCAGGTAAACAACACGAGTAGCCACCCTAGTTCTACTGCCTTACCGGAAGGGCCGTAGGAACACACTGCTGCTTATCGACGTCAACGCGTTTGGGTCTAAACTAGTTGCAAAGAATGTCAACTAGACCAGTCCTTGCGCTCCAGAGAGCCGGGTGGTTTCGGATACATATCTTGGCATCTCAACCTTCCACCACATGTTCAAAGGTATTTTGAGGAAATGATGTTCAATGCAAGTAAGAGATCATGCGCATAAGCTAGCAGGAGGTGTGCTTCTTTGTAGGATTGTTTATGGTGTAGTCCGATTCGCTTACTGCATTGCATGCAGGCGTTCGCTGGTTAAGTAAGGAGACACACAGGCTCTCTTTCGTTAAAGCTGGCTTTTAGGAGCACTATAACAAACCTTTAAGCGTGCGAGAATGTCTTTGGGAAGTTATGATGAGGGTAGGTTTACTCATCAGTAATTAGCTAGAGTAATTACCATTTGGAGATGAACCTGACCTTAAAGTTCATGTCAGGTTAGTGTATATGTAGGTATAATAATTGTGGTTTTTAAATTTACTTTGTAGGTGAGAGGCGGGAAGACAATTTCCACGTGGTCGTGGACAAGAGTGCTTCATCTCCGGAGTCGGTGACCCCTTCATCGTAGATAGGCCTACCGCAACTGCCCACTACCTTACAACAAAGGAATGCCTCGCAATATTTCGCCTTCTAATAGCAGGGTGGGAAAGAGGAAAGAGGAGGGACGGGATGATCCCGCTACGGTAGGAACAGCCTAGTCTACAAGAGAGTTGGGGTCACCGCTAAAACTTCCCTACCGCTTACAGTAGACAAAATTTCTACATTAAGGATGGACAAACTAGCGGCAGACCTATTGGTCTTGGAGAGTCGTCCATGCAAGCTTGAAAAATCACCACATTGAACAGACAGACTGATCACCAATTAAAGGGCTGCGATAATCATAAGTCAGCTGTGAGTTGTAGTTAGATAATACGTGAACAGTTGAAGACTAGTTAGACTTGTTATTTGATCAAATCGTTGTCAAGTTCCCGCCTTAGGTCTACTAGGCTGATTGCAGCACTCCTACGCTCATGCGAATGTCACTACTACGGCAAAGGTTGTGGATGCTTGTAAACAATTGCAGAATCGTAAACAAAAACCATTTAGTTGCCGCACGCTGAGGTGGACCGCAAGCATAGCACATAACACTTTGCATTAGACTGGCAATTTTACTTCCTTGTAGTTCCGCGAAGCTCAGCCTCTTCTTTTGCCGTCTTGAGTTAGTTGCCTTCGACAGGGAAGTCGACTCCACCTAAAAACTACTCCTCGAAAATGACTCGCATAATGGTCGAAAAAATTCTCTATACTTGCGACGCCCCAAGGCATCGATGAGAAACGAAGGATCCACGCCTGCGTGATATAAGATTTAAACATCACTGTCACCGTCGCCGCCACTTCCCACCTATACAAAGTGGATAACAAAACTAGAACACAAAAAAGGTATTGACGTGTCTTTGCTTAATTTTGTAACATCGATAATCTTCCCAACAACAAGACTGGGGAATGTCTAAAACCCCCAAAACCAGTTCCACAATCCCATGAGTTTCAGAAGATTTGCGAATCAGATAATAAAACAGGATTAAGTGCGGACATTTTTATGGATTAAGGGAGGCTTTCCATTAATTAAAATCTGACTTTATTAGCTCCTACTTAGCATACCATCGGTAATGTTAGCTGCAATCCATAACTTCAAAAGGTGAAAATTTCTATTCTAAACAGCTGTGGTGATTTAAATTTGGGTATAAAATGCGTCAACTCTACTTTGGTTAAGGAAGTTTACATACGCCTATGAATGAAATTGACAATTGTTAATACAAGTCAAGGTCCCGGTCAATATCTTTGAACTGGTACTGACGTGGGGTGTTGCGCAATTGTGCCTGTCGGCCAACTGTTCCATTCGATAGGTCACAGCGACTTCATCACTAAGTGTAATTTCGTCATTGACCATTAAGGCATTGCGTATAGGTTCTAAAACTCATGGACATTTCTTTTATACCAGCAAGCGTGTTTTCTTAGTTAGTGTATAATTACATACACCATTTGGTACTTTGCGATGAGTGCAGGCTTGGTGCTTTGTTTTCAAATGACGTCATACATTCTATACTATTAGATTTCTTTACGATTCCGACCAAAAAAAATGCCAAGTTCGGCAACGGTATCTCGAAAATCCAAGTTGCTTGAGGCTCGACTATATCAAGTTGAAATGGCAAACATAGCCCGCAATGAAAGTGTCATCGTAAAACTAAGTACTGGTCTTGGAAAATCATTCATCGCTGCCATGGTCATGAAAGACCACCTCCCGGAAACTTATCGCCCTGTCGCAGAAGGTGGCAAACGTATTATCCTTGTTGCGAAAACGGGTGAGTTTATACTGAATCCCTTCCCTTTCATGCATCCACCTCCTTTCAAAAACGTTTTAATTTTGTCTTGACTTTTATCTAGTTCACCTTGTTTATCAACTGGCTGAGTTTTTGCGCTCTCAACTCCCAGTTGTCCCCAAGGAAATCGGGATTTTCCATGGCCAGGTCGCACCCAGTGTCTGGATCGACAGTTGGACAAAGGTAAGTTGCTGATCCCTCCCTCCTCCCACTTTTCCTTGCACTTTTGATAGAAATTTGGGCTTTTGTGGGTTATAGAGCATTTGGCAGGAACAACTGGAGAAGCATAGGGTTTTGGTGGCCACTGCTGGCGTCCTCCGCGACGTCCTAAATCATCGCAAGCTGAGTCTGAATGATGTTTGTCTTATTATCTTCGACGAGTGTCATCACGCTGATCCAAACTCCAAATCAGACTATACCGACATATGCCAACACCTACATGCCTTTCCACCCGGCAAGTGGCTTCCAGATTATTCTCGTGGACCTAAGGTATGCCCTTCAAAGACTGCAACAACTCTTCCTTCAACTGTTCGTTTTTGTATTCATTTACTTGTGACTCCTGATGTTCTTTCGTCTGATTAGGTGTGGGAGCTTTTCCTTGCTTGAAGCTGTGAGAAACCTCTGTGTTTTGCCCATTCTGCAGGTGTTGGGTTTGTCAGCCTCTCTGGTGAACAACCTAAAACGTGGTGAGAGCATGGAAACAAAGGTGAGGCGTTTGGAGCAGCTTATGCGGGCTCGAGTTGTCACTTCCGCTGACAGTTCGATTGACGCTGTAATGGGTATGCGCCACCTGGAAATTAAGCGCAGTTGCGCCGGCACCAGACTTGCACCCAACGATCCCTATTACAACTTCTCGCAAATTCTCCTTCGTGGTGTAGAGAAGCTAAGGCAGTAAGTTGCTTTCTACTTCTTTTTCAACACTATTTCTAACCGCATTTTGCGTCCCTAAAAGGATCTCTTCTGACGCGGGGAGGGAGGATTACATAGATCTGGAGGCTCTGCTCGACGAGAACAAGAATATTAAGAAGGAGGCCTTCCTCTCCATTATGGAATTGCATGAATTCAATGCGTCAAAGATAAAGCGCATCCTTCTTCAGTGTGTCCGCGCGATGGAGGAATTCGGCGTCTACTGTGCCGCTTACGTAGATTTTACCTCCACTGATGTTCCATTCTTTTTTTGTTTGACTTACTAAGTCTCTCTTTTCTCTCGCTAGGCTTGCGAGCAGTTTCAGAGGGTGCTCAAAAACCTTTTACTTCTAAGCGCCCCTAAAGTCATCACGAATCCTCAGTGTGTTAGCATCATTCAGACCTGTTTAGCCACATTGGCGGAGGCACTTGAGACCCATCGACAGGCCCGCCAATCTCTCACTGCCAACCTCATCCAGCCGCCGGCTTCTAATTCCAAAAGTCCTGCATGGGGGGAGTGGATCTTGGCGCACTTTCCCTTGAGCTCCAAAATGGTTTTACTGCTCCGATTGCTGCTGCATTACCGCGTAAGGCCCGTCTGTGCCTCATCTCATATTATCCCGTTATCGGTGGCTTTTCGTTCCAGAAATTGGTGGAAGCAAACAATGAGACTCTCTCTGCGTTGCTGTTGGTGAAGGAGAGAATCACCGCGGTCTCTGTGGCACATCTGATCACAGAGGTCTCGGCAGTGACACCTCTCTATGCCGGATTGAAGGCATCGTACTGTGTCAGTGCCAATCCAACTAATCCTGTAGTGAGTTGAATCCTCCAACACCGATTCTTTTTTCCCTACAAGTGCAAATGGTTTTGTTGCTGCTCTGCAGGCGTCACTGTCGACCAATGAGCAGTTGAATGTGTTGGACGGGTTCCGAACGAACGCCTTTAACGTTCTAGTGGCAACCAATGTTGTGGAGGAAGGGCTCGATGTTCGGTCCTGCAACGTCGTCATTAAGGCCGACGAACTGACAAACTTTCGTTCATTCATCCAGTCCCAAGTAAATGGTCTCGTGGTGTTTTTTTTGCCTTTTCTTTTTTTATTTTTTTTTGTTATGCTCGATTCCTGGCCTCGCTTCACTGCTGTCTGTTGCACTGTGGTTAGTTTCCAAATCCAGACGCAGTCATGATATCCTTCTGTTGCGAATCTCGGCGCACTCAGTCATGCAGTGGAGCTGTCTTCCATTGCGTTTGGCTAGAGTATTTTGGTTAGTGAAATCGGGCTCGTCGCTGCTCTTGCTATGTGGGTTGACCAACGCTGCCCCCAGCGTGGCGCCCAACCTTTGTGGTGGTGATGGCTTAGGGTCACAACATTTTAGATCTTTTTATCATAGGCCTATGAAGGGATAGATTTCGAATTAGGACGATTTCGATTCGAGGCAGTCAAAGGACAGACGCATTTGTGAGAGTCTCCTTTTGTTCTGCAGCCTCGTGGATTCAGGCATCCAGTGTTGATTCCCACAGAAAAAGTGGGAGACTAGTTACGCGGGTGCTAAAGCGGAACCGCATGGTCTCTAAGCTGTAACCAAATCACCGCAAACTTGGTGTTTTATCTTTTCAGGGGAGAGCAAGGGCAAAGACGTCCTACTTTGTTCTCTTGACTGATGACGAGTTTAAATGTAAAACAGCTGTGGAGAGTTTCGTTCAAATGTCGAGGGTAATTGCCCCCGTTTTGTTGATAGCATGCCTACTCTTTCGACGCATGTCTAATGTTGCCAACTCTGTGAAGGTGATTGATAGGTATCTGGAGTGTCGATGCATTGAAAATGCGGCAGAGGAAGAGGAAGAGGAGGAGGCGGACATCACCCAGCTATCCAATCCTTCTTACATGCCCTATGGCATTGACGGACCACGAATCACCATCACTGGTGCCTCTTCCGTGCTCATGAGGTATTCCTTCCACTTTATGCCAATTCTTAGCATCTTCCTGCCTGCCTGCCTTTCCGAATGTGCTCATGGTGTGCATTCACTCCTCACCTAGGTACACAGCCCTACTGAAAACTGACACGTCCTATCCCCTGAAGATTCTCTATTCAGTACATATGGAGTTTGGTGGTTATCGTGTTCACATGCTCATGCCACCACCGTCACCCTTGCGAGACATCATTAAGGTTAGTTCCTGTTCGACACTTTCTTGGCAGTCCCCTGGGCAACCTTGAATGTACAAGTAGCATGGGGTAGTTTAATTTTTTTTTTCAGGGTCCACTTGCATCAACCAGAAGAATGGCCACACAGTTGGCAAGGCTTGAGGCCTGCAAGCTGCTCCACGATGCTGGTAATTTCTGACTCCGCTCTAGCCGCGTCTTCTCCCTAACTCTGTGCCGTACACTTTGCACTAGCCGAAGGTTTTACTGAAGTGGCAGTAGTGTAAAATGGTTTATTTAACACCACCTGAAAGAGATGCTAGCCATCTTCTGCTGGGGTTGTCGGATAAGGCATTTCAAGCCTAGTCCCTGTTTGTAGAGGCAGTGATACTTGGGTGGTAAGCGTTCGTCCTGCCGCAAGAAAGCCAGCAACTACCTAGACAAACCTCCCCCTCATTCATGGATCAAGTCTTCAAAGGCAACAGAAACTGGTGTCTTCGGCTTCGATGCCACACTAAGGAGTGTGTGCAAGCTTCGATGCATGTACTCTTCTTTCATTTGTTGCCTTTGTTCCATCCATTGCATCCATGAGCAGATTCGCACTTAACTCATGCTCGGCGTTCGGTGTCCTGCAGTCGGATTCTTGAGGCAGGTGATTGGTGTAATTCACGCCAATGAGCGTGTCGAATGTGTACTTTAATAAGGGTGACCAATACGGTTGCTGTTGTTGTTGGTTTTGTTATCGACTTACTGCATACCTACATCATCCAATCATCAATAATTTGCTATTGATTGGTTGGTTTTTTCCGCTCTGTTTCATGCTTCATTTCATTTCTGCTCTCTTCATCTCACAGGTCGGTTGTAGCTTCACCAGGCCGATAATTTTGAGGTCTCGCTTTTTTATTGTTAATATGCTCGTAACATGTGGCCTCTGGAGGAGTATCAGCGTCTTTTACGCCTAGAAAGGATCCTAAGCCGATGCTTGTAGGTGCAGTGCCGAGCTAATTTTTTGTTTTGCTGCTAAAGTGATACCTAAAATTCACTGCTTGTAACCGCATACCTGACTGCCTTTTGCCATCGTTGTAATCTGAATTATCTTGCAGTCTGTGTTTCCGCGTACAGTCGGCTCCAATCATGAGTTAATACTGATTCTGCAGCGCTCGGGCTTACTTCCGCGTCTTTCTGCGTCTCATTATGATGATTTGTTTCTCTTGTGTCATTTCGTAGTCAGTGACTTTTAGTTGCAAGAGGCGATAATTTCTGTATCTAGTGTCTCTCACTCTTCACAATTCCTTACCACTTTTCCGACTTCGGTTCATGAAACTTTGTAACATTTTGAGAAATGTACAGATGATTGTTATAAAAAAAGAATTGCAACTTATTACTACTGTGATTGGTAGGAAGCATACGCAAAGCAATTTCATTGACCAAGACAACGGATGGACCTGCTTCTCCTCGAATTTTTAGTTTCTGTTTTCTTAATGCAAATAAAACTTCCTTATATCAGTTTTAATTTTGTCATTATTAAGCCGTTCAAATTTATTAACTGTTGAAGTTTGCACAATGTTCTCTTTTGTTGCCAGTGTAGCCTTTTTACTTTTCAACTCTAACTCTCCCTCTAAAAGTTGTACTCAGTTTTTATTTCTTTAAAGGTCTTCTTGGCCCTGATCTTCTACCAATCAACTATCGCCAGCTAATAGAGCTATCCAAGCATACAACTTTATCTAATCGTGTCGAGGAGGGACTAATGGAATGCCTTATTAATGATATTAGTAAGCTGGGCCTGGGGAGCCCTCGAGAAGACAGTTCATCAAAGCCATTAAGTGTCGTTTCGCAGGCACGTCTGTTGATGATGCCCATGGAGGACGATAGTCCTACAGTTAGCGCCGTCTCAAGCGACTCTTTCGGCAGGGTGTCCTCTAGTGGCAGTGATAATGTCCAAAATGGAGACAGTGGAAGTGAAAAAGATTTAGACGTCGGCTTTGAGCCACTACCTTGTGGAATTGTTTATTGTGGTGGGTCCTTCACGTCTGAACAAAACTTTACCTCGAATCGCACCGTAAAGCCCCTGGTATGTCCACTTGCCTGCATTTATGTCTATCTCTCTTTCGCTTTCACGCAAGATTAATTCAATGACCACCTAGGCCAAACAGGTCAGTGGAGGAATTCGGCCAAACGTTTCGGACTATTCCAGCACTGATGATGAGTTGCCAGTGAAAAAGAAGAAGTCATCGAACCGGCCGCTCAACATCGCTCGGTTTTATCCAATCCACGTAACTCCTTTTCTTGGCTCTAGCGTGAAAAATTAGGTTTCACAAAATTCGACTCGCATTTTTGGCAAACCTCTAGAAACTCTCCTCTCTTTCGGCACCTTATCAGCAGCCAATCGGGGCGAATCGGCCGGTTAACCTCTATGTCTGGCAAATGCCTTTACCAGAAAACGTCGCTTACCTCATCAAAGTGGATGCAGAGTACTTCCGACACACCGATCAGACGATTGGCCTCCTCTTCTCCAAGCCTATTTCTAAGGTTCGTTGCTGTGCTCATTAGTGCCGCTAGCCTTTTGGATGGAAAGACTTTGATCAAATCCTTGCTTCACTTGCCAAAAGCCATCGAGGGGCTTAGATTTGGCATCGAGAGAAAGCAGTTGGTATTCACCACAGTGAGTGTTGTGTGCCACGGAGACTGATGAGTCCATCAATTACCCCAACTTTGCTAGTTGCATCACGAAAAGTGATTCATAGGCTTATTCCCTATGGCGGTTCGACGTTCTAGGGTAGGCTGATCTGACGAAATGCAGACTTCGAATAAAACACGCATCCTACCGCATTGTCTCGGCACTATATCGTAGTTTTCTTCCCGACCACTATTTTGGTGTGATACTACATAGTAGTATTGCATACGTATTCATTCGAGATGGGCTGGAATGGAGCCTCCATGTCTTGATGGAAGTCTACTTTCAATATTGCTAACAATTTTGCCTCGCCACGATACTGTCTGTTATGCAGAAACGGAGACTGGAGTGTTTATCAGAACCGATACAATCTTGTCAGTGCCTCTGTTGATGAATTCTTTGAATTTATTCATTCATTAACACCAATTGTGATTCTGCAGCGTGTTTTTTATAGAGGAGTGTTGCCCTTCTAGAGCGTATTTGCCATTGCTGTTGAGAATGCAGCACCTGAGTCGTTTGTTTTAACTCGACATTAGTATGCGAGGTTGGGAACAGATACATTACTAGCGAGTGCTGGGGCAGGCAGGCAGGCTAGTGACGGATGACGTGAGCACAGTTCTTAATAATGAGCGCGTAGATTGAGTGGCAGGAGATCTTTCCCTCTTCTCGTTTTACCAATGCTCGCCTGCATGGATTCTGCTTAGTCTGACTTTGTGTGTCGCGTGCCGCTCTACATGCAATCTGGGATGATGCGAGTACGCCTGCGAAGGAGAGCCACGGTGATGCTGACAGAGGACCAATTGGAATTGGCTCTTCGCACCCACCAAATTCTAGCTCAACTCTCCATGGACATCAACAAACCTGTGAACTTCGATCTCAACTTCAGCAACAATCAGTTTTCCTTTTACTCGGCTCCCTTCTCTTCCTTTCCCACCCCCGTGGTCTCCTCCTGCGTCAGTACCTCCATCTCGCCATTTAACATGGACTTTGCCATCGACCCCTTCACTGAACTCAAAGTGGATCCTCAGAATGCTCAGATCTGTGGCATACTTCTCATCGTCAGACTCTCGGGTAGGTTCCTCGTATCCGACTGCGGGTTCATGGTTTTTTTGTCGATGCTTATGCACAACTTCCGTTATCCTCTCTGTTATGTTTCCATTTGGGTTCTGATTGTGTCCAGTTTCTGTACTAGCGAAACAGTGGCATTTTTTGAGATTCAAGACAGGCAACAAATCGTTTACCTCTTCAACTCTTTCGTGGGTGTGGGTGCGTGTATGCACGATTTCGTCATGTAGATTTCGGAAGCAAAAATAGATTGTGTATTTCATCTTGACCAATGTGTGCACATTTCTATTCATCACCACGTCTTAGTCTAAGCTAAGCATGACAACCGATGGAATCAGGTCCCGTGTCTCAAAGTGAGTGGATTAATCAAAGAGGGCATTGATGTAAGATGTAAGATGTTCATGGTCAGCACATAATGTACAATATTAGTTTAACATTAAGACATGCGGACTGTGGCGGTCGAGTTACGTTGAGCCTTTGTGCGTGACCGATTTATGGTGATTTTTTAAATACGAACGCATGGGTGCTGGTGGAAAGCGCAACGCTATCGGTCTTGTTCTCGATTTGGCAGGATCTGATTAGTCACCAATCAGCTGCTGGCCGTGCTTTGGCTATGATTTGCTTAGAGAGCCCTATTTTGCCTCGAGAGCCCATATGTAACCAATTGAGGCATCAATATCTCCCGCATTTTGCTTCCCTTCCGTTAACATCAAGACTTAATGCGGATGCGCCAATTTCGCTTGCGACTATGATGTCATATGTGCTAGCACAGTGACGTTTAAAGCCAATTGCATAACCTAAAATCAAGTTTGCACTGCCTATAGCGCTGTTTAATGTGAAGTGTAGCATTTTTGGTGAAAAGGTAGCCAACTTACCCACCAGCCAATGTGATCGGTGCCCACCGCAAAGGTGATGTACAGTGACCTCACCTTGAACGCAGTGTTTTATTGCTCAATATTCCTTTATGGGCAAGACGAAAGGCGATGATCTCGACCTAACACGGCACACCAATTGAAGCGTCCAAAATGTCCAAAATAGTCTCTTTAATTTCAAATGTTGTGAGTAAACACACAAACAAAACTAGGCTTATTAGCCCGGTATAGGATTGAGTATTCCTTGTGGTGGTAGATAACAACAGCCCAGAACTGCGTATCGTACGATCACCTTGTGCCACTTTAGACATGGCCTTCGACGAGGAGGCCTCTCGCGCTCTGGTGCATTGGGCGGAGGAGAGAAACTTTTATGTGAGTCCGTGGGAGCGGAGAACTCAGACACCGCCAACTCGTAATCAGTCCCTGCTACAGAATGGCATTTGCGCTCGCTACGGCGTCCAATTGTCCACCATACCCACTGCTCAGTGGCCAGGTCTTCTTGTGCGTCCTATTGATCTGCCACCCGAAGATCCAGGCAGTTACGCAGTCGTGGGACCCAACTCCAGTGGTCTTTGTGCCTCCAGCCCTGTCCCAGATTACATGGCCGAGCAGCTGCCAACGGAGCTGCACCAGCGGGGCGCTACCTCCTACCTCGATTACGCCAGGTTTAAGCATGGTACTCGCATCCGCCTGGTGGAGGAGACGCGGGGTCTCGATCCCTCCACTCCACTTGTTGCTGTCACGCGTATCTCACGACATAGGAATGCCGCCAATGTGAGTTTGTGCTATCTGGTTAGGGTCTTCTTGGCATTGTTATGTAAATGTATTTTTCTTTAGACGAAGACATAAAGTCTAGGGATTGTGTGGATGCCTCTCCGCTGACTTTTCCTAGCTTGTCTGAAGCGTTGGTTTAAATTAACTAGCAACGGAGGTTCTTTTCGGGGCTTTTAGTTGGATCATTCACCAAGGCATTGTTTCATTGAACTAGAGTTCTATGCCGATGTTGATGACGGTCAAGTGGCCTTGATCCGCGTTTAACATTCCGTACGTACTCCTTTTAACTCCTTTGCGATGCAAGCTAGTGTCAACTCTATTTTTTGATAGAACCGTTTCTTGTGACCAAGTGGCAGGACAGTGTGTCCCCTATTTGACGTGGAGGAAATGCAGACCTCATGACGATCTTGCTCGACTATTGACGGGGCTGTGGAGGACATAGCTCTTCCAATGTATACGTTGTTAGTTTAATGGCAAGTTAAGTGGATTGCTCACTTTGGAACGTGTTAGACCCATACATTCATTCCCACCTGCGCATTTTGCCTTCCAAGGTCTCTACGTAGTAGACGTGTGTCTACGGATCAGCTGACAGGTACTTTCAGCACGATGGCTACGGTGAAGGCAATGGGAGGTTTCATGGGCCTAGGTGCTTCTCACTGCTTTAGGATAAGGTGGAAACTATTGGCTAAGTAAGGCCGAATCTTGCCACAGTAAAGGCGTGATTGAGTTGCTGAGAATGATTTCCAACTCCTTTAGGTATTCTGCAATGTTAATTCAAACATGTCTTACGAGTGGTTATAGACCTAGCTTTGGAGTTATCATTGTAATCATTGAGATGGGGCATGTTGACGGTGCAGTCAGTGGTGCAAACACCAGATCTGAAGATCATAACCTAATGTGTCTGGTGCACCGAGACTTAAGGTTTGTCGCTTCTCTGTGCACCAAATGAATCCTCGCCCCGTACTTTGCATCATTGCTAGACAGGGTATAAGTTGAAACTCTATCCATGTGCTGAATGGCTGTAAAATAATGCCTAGTTGCTATTAGGTCATTTGCTACTACCCTGACGTCCGAGTTAGGTCTGAGAAACAGCAAATGACCTGAGGATTTGCAACCTAGGTGGTGACCGCATTGTGGACGGCAAAACGGGTCTGCGCAGGGGCATTTACGACGGAAAAGACCACTTTATCATTCTATCATTTTGTCACCTAGGTGACGTCCGGTGTCGGCGTCAGTGGCAAGGAGGTGATCAAGGAGAACAGGATTCCCCAACTCTGCATCGTGCACCCGCTGAACACGTGGCTCTGGCTCACCCTCTGTCTCACGCCCACTGTCCTTCACCAAGTCTATCGTTGCCTATCGATTGGGGAGCTGGCGAACCGTCTGCACGAGATGCTGTACTCCGACGACCCTGTCCAGTTTGCCCATTCTTCTTCTTCTTCTTCTTCTTCTTCTTCTTCTTC